>JAQGCC010000610.1:0-33230 GCA_034698905.1 Xestoiulus laeticollis
TTTTTATCAATTTTTATTTTTGTATTATAACAAGTAGTTTTTTTAAAAGTATGTTTTAAAATTTCTCCATAGCAAAACATGCAGTTCATATCCCCCTTAATTAAATGAAAATTACTTTTTGGCTTCTTTGGTTTCACCACCAAAGGCCACGACTGTCCGAATTGCAGTCAGGGATTCCTCTGCCACGCTTCCAGCCATGGCATATGCTTTAAGTTGATTCTCTGCCAGGGTCGTATTTACTTTTCCCAAAATTCCCATGACCACAACCAAAAGTGGCATGATGGAGAGCATGACCAATGTCAACTGCCAACCGTGAATAAAAGCGTTGATGATGCTGAAGAGGAAGGTCGACGTGAAAAAATTGAACATTCCAATCTTCTCTCCAATGCCATCTTGGAGTTTTGTCAAATCACTGCAAGAGAAAAACGTTTAGAATCCTTGTACATGTACAATTAAAATAGTTGGAGAAAAAGATCTAAGGGAATTACTAACTCTGATGTCCTGCTTGCAAACTCTCCTGTCTGGTGCATGTCGTACCATGCAATGTCCTGTCTCAAAACAGAGCTAAGGAAAAGGTTCCTTATGCGGTAAATTTGATTTTCTGCAGCTGCGTTCAGTAAAGCCACCATGATGTAACTGACGATCCATTGGGTACCTCCAATAATGGTAAGGCCTACGCCAAAGATCCCAAGTTCATGTAAGAAATCGTCGTCCGACATGTATTCAAAACTACATTGCAGTAATAAAATTCATAATTATCACCAGTTTAAGTTTGGCATTTTTTTAACTTTCAATAAAATAGGGGAATTGTTCAGAGATTAGCAAAAGCACCCCTATGATATGGCATTATGGAATAACCCTACTTCAACTGGAAAGCTCAAATTTGATTTATGGACAGGAATTTGATCCCCCTTTCACATAAATTTAAAAATTGATTGAATATCATCCATTGCATTAAAAAAGGAGTGTTTAGTCAAATATACCATATACGCTTAATTTTAATGAGAATATATAGCTGGTTTTATCTTTAAAATTTAATCTCGTTTCATTGTCATTTGGAATGTTATCGTTTCAATGAAGGTTTAATTTTTCATTGTGTTTCAATTGTTCGAAGTAATATTCTTGATAAATGTAATCCATGGGTGAGTTATAACTGTTATCAGCAAATCTCTTTTGTGATCCCTCCACTATCTGGACACCATCCAAAATCGGTGCACATTTCTGAAATCGTCATTGATTTTGAAATTTTATCGCGTCCTTTATATCAATGTTGTTATCCATTCAAAGACCCCTTGTGAATACTGATTAATTTATGTTCCTATAATCCTTTAATGGACTTAATATGTGGGCATAAGCTTAAGTTGATCAATACATGAATCTGCAATGAAGCCGTATACATGTACACGTCATATTACAAGGTTTAGCCCCAGGCCACACTAGGCTGAAAACGCGCGTTTTACTAGCCTCAAACAGGGCACCGAATTTAATTTAAATTCTAGAATTATAAAATTTGTACATTAATGTCTCTTGCGAAATTTTTTTTATAATTAAAAGCCTTGATTCAGGTTATACCAAACGCGCGTTTCCAGCCTAGTGTGGCCTGGGGCTAATACTGCCATTATCAGCTACAGAGTATGTATTCTTGATTATGAATGCATTTCCCAAAGAAAAAATGGTTTTGTATTATAAAAAAATGGTGTCTTACGGGAAGGTGATATTTTCTGTATTATTTTTAAACATGTCAATGCAGGATTCTGGTATGGAAGAATTGTCCATTGGATGATAGGCACCGTAGTTAACTAAGGCGTTGGTTAATCTCCCAAATAATAACGTCATCGATGGCATGCAAAGTCCGGATGCCCATCCTGCTAAGATTCCCACAAATATGAACAAGTATTCGATCCCTTCTGCAAATCGAAACTGAAAAAAATGGAAAAAATGTTTGTGTGTAATAAGATTTCATATGATTTATACAAGAAGCTAAACTATGTATACAATGCTTACCAATGCTATCATGCTAACAGGTGGTGGTATGTGTTTCTCATCAGCTGAAGATTGTTTGTCCTCTTCGTCATCTTTGGATTTTCTAAAACAATTATAAATTCAACATTGAAATTGACGACACGATTTTTTTAAAAATTTAAAATTCAGTAATTTCTTGATTAGATAATCACTTTTCATGTTTTGACTTTTCTCCATTTTCTTTGTCATCGTTGATCTCTTGTACGAATTCTGTATCACCATCGTCTGTTTTGAGTTTGGTGACAGTTACAGGGGTCATTTCCACCTTACTTTTCTTCATTTTCTTTAATGATAAAAAATAACAAAAAAACAATTGTGATTATCATTCAGGTAGACACTAAAATACATTTTTTACATATTTCTTTATTAATGTAGTGTTGTCAGGTCCTGATTTAGAATTTCATGTGCCCTATCTGCGACAGTTAATATGCACGTACATGTATATGTGCTACATATAGTGATATTCATGTTTTGATATACAGGAAGGTATTAATAAAATAAATTAAGATTCCCACTGTTGTAATTGCCCCTTTTGCTATACGTTTTTAGGAAGAATGAAATAATTAAATAAATTTTTGACATAAAATTCAGTAGACTTTCAAAAATTCATTTTATTGGATTCTTCAGTCTTCACAAAGGCTGATATGCATGGTGATTCCACTGGTTAATAAAAAAATTGACTTGATTACATAATTAAGGATTAAAGCTTATTAACTTACTGAATATTTGGAAATTAGTTTATAACTAGCTATACATTATTTTCTACAACTACTGTATATGTACATGTATATTCACATGCGTTTACCTATCGATTAATATTTCAATTGCATGTATTTCATTCCCATGGGTGTGCCTCAATTTTGTGATTTGTGGCGATTAACTAAGCTCAAATGACGTCATCCATTTTGACTAATGATTTTTATCGTTTTATAGTTGACTCAATCGTCAATGCGAACATGAATACTTATGTTATACAAATATGTAGACAGGTCCAAGTACAGTTTTCATATCTGTATTACAAAAAAAGTGGTGACAACCTATATGTACAAAAAATATAATACATTATGCAAGATCCTTGATGCACCTAAAAATGATTCAGGGTTTTTTAACAAATGAGTGGGGTGTCCGGAAATCGGTTAGGAGCCACGTATTCATATATACGTATATTTGTACACATGTGCTTAAATATAGTCTATGTACAATTTTATTTTGCCCATTTTTAAAAAATTTGATAAACTTTTGATCAAATTTTGAGTGAGTGAGGAAACGTATACTGTATTTTAATGCTAAAACAAGGTAATTTATTTTACTCTTTCAATAGAAAAATAATTCCATGTTATTTTATATATCGAAACAATATGCTACAATTAAAAACTTGTTATGATTTGTGAAAAAAAAAAACTTTTTAGCATGAAAGTATACCATATTTAAAAATAGTACATGCATTTATACATGTATTTAGAAGTAAGTTGGTGGACTTGGAGCTACCTCTGTAATCACTATTCATTTATAGAAGTTTTGAAACAGTACGGAAATACTCGTTTGCACTTAATTTGTTGTATAATATGCATCAACTTAAAAGGCAAAGCCATTTTAGTGACTGTCGAAAAAAAAGTGCAAAGTCATTAGTATCGTGAAATAGGATTTATTACTTTGCCCTGGGTATTCAGGATACACCTTTGATTTTATCCGAAATTTGTTCAAACCTTGAACTTATTGTCTATCAGAAATATCACTCAAGTGCGCCGTTATCCGTTGTGATAACAATGATTATAAATGATATCAGCTTCGCATATTTTCTGATTGATTCAGGATGAAATAAAATAAATTTGTACTTTTCTTTTTCCATAAAGAAAGTTCATATATGTTAAAAGTATTTTTGTTGCTTTAGTGTAATGTATACACTGTATAACCTTCAAATGAAAATGTTCGCTAAATTGATTAAAAGTTCTAATAATATTGACCGACTATGCTTGAAACATTAGCTAATGAATTTTCGCATATACATGTTCATGTAATGCCTCATAAATCAAAATATTAGCCTAATATGTATTTTAGGAAAAAAAAAGGGGGCATTCAAAAATTTGCTAAATACTCTACATAGAATATAACTACTTTAGGATATACATGTAAGCTTTTATAATTCATTACCAAATGGTAATATTGATTATGAATTGAAAAATCCTTTTAGATATCTGTAAAACTATCTTATAAAAAAAGTGTTGGACAGTTTAAAAAATAAAGTAATAGCAAACACTATAGTGTTTGCTATTACTTTATTTTTTTAATGTTCATTCCTATGTAACTATGTTCAATGAGAACATTTTGATGTTATGAACAAGTATGACTTAAATATTGTTATATTAGAACAAAATTAGAGAAAAGATACAGTATACTGTATCTAATGTTGCATTTTTTAAAGTCACTTGTTACATGTATGAATGCGAATATTGTTTAATTTTAATCCTAATTAGGCCAACATTATCGTATACCTTCTCCGCAAATGTAATATTGCACATGCATAAAAATTACTTCAGTAAATAAATTGGATGTACATGCAATAATTAATTTTTGATTTCGGAATATTGCTTATTTTTTTTTTTTGATATATAATTTAATGATACACATGTACCAGTTATATGCATTGTTAGAACAGTAGTTCTAAATAAACTTTGTTAACATGAAATTTTAAGCTAACAGTAGAAGATATTTTCAAAATCTGCAATCCATAAATGACAAAAATAAGATTATTAATTATTTTGGGAAAAATTCCTGTAATTCAATAGTTTATCGAATATATTCAACGAGCTAAAAGATAACTTTCTATGATATTTTAACGATATGTACATTTTATTATATTGCAAACAGGCTTTTAAATAGCATACGCGTGGAGCACAAATTTGAAAAAACTTACCTTGAATTAATCTATAATCCCAAAGTTAAACAGCCACCAATAGTAAAAGACGAAAATAAGTTATCGACACTAATGTTTTCTCGTCTCCCAATCCTAATTAATTATTTTTGTTCAGCAAGTTAATTACGGAGCTCTAATTTACAAGATGTTCCCTTCTCATGATTAATGTGCTATTTCCATCCTTTGAAACTGTTGTAATTGGGAAGGTTGAAACCGTGGTATAATCTACCAGGTATAAGTACGTTGTGCAAGTGACCATAGTTACTCGCGTCACGAAGGTTTATCAAGACTCCAGTGCACTTTTTTACGTGTTTATCGATTAGATATAAACTGTCAAATTCCGTTCGTTTTATGCATTTCACCCCATTTAGAAATTTCATCGCGTTGTGTCATACATGTACTAAGTATATGCCGGTAACCTGACAGGGTATACATATATACCGGTAGTCAATGACAAGGTAGTTTTAGTGCAAACTCGAAAATTTGACAAGGTGCTATTTAAAAAAAAAAGTTATTGGCATGATACATTGATCCGCTATTAACTTCGATTGAGTTTCAGTTGTGAGCTGTATTTATTCTTGCCCTTTCATTACAGTCGGAGACTTGGTGTTAAAATGTTAAATTATTCTATCATCCATTGTTCTAAACAGTCTATGCAATTTTTTTAATGAATGAAAAGACATTATTAATTAAAGTGCGGCAACATAATTTTATTACAACAAACAATGTATATTTGATTACCATTTTACAGTATACATGCCTTGACGTCAGCTATGATATACATTATACAAAAAATTATAATGAATTGTAGGAATAGGCTAAGAATGAAATTGGTGAGAAACTTTGTATCTAGGAAGTTGATGTAGAATTGTTTGTTTGGCTTACTGCATGGTTAGTAAATATCATATCACTTATGATTTTAAATATGAAAAAAAAATTGAAAAACTTCAAATTTTCACCCTATAACTTCATTATTTGTTGATGATTCCGCAATAAAATATGTTAAAGCAGTTAGCAAAACACAAAGATTTTGGGCTAAATAATGTTTAAAAAAAACACTGAAACAAACGAGCACTTAAGGATATGGAAAAAATTCTGTAAAATCATTATAATAAACATTTCATTAACTTTTTTTGTGTAATTTTTTAATTCGTATGATGTAAATATGTTAACTTAAACGTACATCGCTATATTTTATTCGTTCATATTGCTAAAAATATTTTTAAAAAATAGTGCACTTTTGCAGAATACATGAGTTAATTTGTTTATAACTTTTTATGCTTCTATTGAATGTTTTCAAACCTTTAACAATTTTTATTAGATAAATATAACGATTTATATGTAGCAATAAAAAAATGTATAGCCTACAAAAAATGCTTAGTCATACTTATTTGTAGATTGTAGGCAATCACTTATATGTAAGTTATGCTGTAAACTCAAGAACAAGTCTGGTCAAGTCCCATACCTGCCATGTTAATATTTTCGGACATAATTTTGAACAGTGTAATAAATATACATGTACATGTACACAAAAATTGTCCAAAGGTCAGAGATTCCCAATGCTCAAAACTAATTTTTTTAAAAAAAAAAGATTAAGATTAAGTTTTTTTAAATTATGTTTATTGTACTTGTACAATTTGATGTCCGAAAAATTGCACTGCAGGCACATAGCTAGACTTTATCTTTGATAGTTTGGTTTAGCATAATTTAATGACGTTAATGTATTAATTGGATACATTCGGTACGTTCAAATAGTTGGTTTTAAGCCTAAGCTTCTAAAAACATTCCAGCCACTTAATTTGAAATAACATGCGAAGTCATCAGCTGAAATTTGAGATGTCATTTGAGCTTGGCTATAGCCTGACATCAAAAAATAAATGTGTTTAAATATGGCGCCCGCGTAGATGTCAGGTTGGCCTCACTACTATGAATAGGAATGCTTCACCCATTGGCTTTAAAGATGGCGACTGACATGAAACTGCAGCTTGAATACCCAAAAGAATCAAGTTGTTTGATTACTCAATTTGCAGAAAATATTGTTGATTTCAGTTCACAGTATGGCAATGACAGCAGCATATCCTATTCCGCGGATAATTTGATAGGGAAACCTTCTATTTACCCTAGTTATGGAGACTTTACACTGACATTTGCCTTGGTAAGCCAAAATTAAGCTTTCACGATCGATTCTATTTATTTTTTTAAAAATCTGATCTACACTTGTAAACATATTGGGATTTAATAAAATTGCATGACAGTTGGGCAAATTTTATCAACGATGTTTGATATGTAAAGCCCAATTTTAGGTTCACGTACACACGGGCTTTTACGAAGTTTACTGTAGTAGGCCTACGTCCGATACATGTACATCAACAGCTGATCGCGCACTATGACCTCTGTTGAGATATATCGCTTCTACCCAAGAACAGTTTAACCTTGCAGAGATATTGACCGGCGATGGATACTATTTGACGAATTTTGTAAGTTTTCTAAGACTAGTTAAAAAAAAAGATAAGTAAACTTAAAAACAATCTCTAAAATTACACGTGAGAAAATTCGAATTCTTATGTAAGTTTACTTTTTTTAAAAAAAGTCTTAGAAAATTTACAAAATTCGTCAATTAGTAGCCATCGCCGGTCAATTTCTCTGCAAGGTAAAACTGTTTTTATTATCAAATCCTTATTTGTAAAGAATCTGGATCTTTTTCAAAATTTCGCCATTGCATTGGGGAGTAGCGATCTTAGCTAGGAGAAACACTATATCGATATGGATATCCATGTAATATACATGTACCAGCAATTCAGAAATTTAGTGGCATGTTCCAGTAGTAGTCTACATGTTTGTACATGGGATAATACAAATCTTACATTACAATACCAATTTAAAACTTATCAAAACTAGTTTTTTCACAAGCTGCAAGCATTATAGAAAAGTATGTTTCTTTCTTTGATACCAAGATTACACTTGGATGCTTATCAACAAATATATAGGCCTATAGGGCCTACTGGGGTGAATTTTGTAGTTATTTTGTCCGAGTTCCACCATATAGCTTTTATTAATTAAGTTCTCCTAAAATCCCTTTTAACAAGGCTTTATAGCTTAAGAATTCCAATAGGCTAAACATTTTTTTTTTCCAGAAAACTTATGGTCCATGGTGGGAGACGTCACCATGTGCTCCAAAACCTTTTAAGGAGAGGTCCCATCTCAGATATGCGAGCCAAGATTATGTGGGTAAGAGATTGTACCATGATAGAATTTATTTACATGCTGAAAAGAGAAAGTTCCAAACACTTGTTTTCTCAGATTTGCTTTAAATTCATGTTTTTTTCTACACTTAGAAATAAAATTTGAGAAAAAGGTTTACCCCTTGAAGTTTAGTATATTTGAAACGTTTAATCCTGGAGCCGTAGTACGAATACTCGCCTGTGATACTCCCGCATATAGGTAATTTTTTTAGTTGCTTAGCTGAAGATTTCATGGTGTCTGATTGTGCACGATGTATTTATAGTTGCTGGGTTTCAATAATTAGCAATCTTTTATTAGCTAAGATAATTTTGCAGCCATTTACTTTAACCCTACAATATTTATTAGGTGGGAAATTTTATGGTCAGGAGAGCCTTATCCAGTTCCATTTATGAAATCCCACATTTTCAGTCCGCCTCTCCGTGCGACGGACTTCCCCACCGAGTAAGTTTTTTTTTGTTCAATTGTCACATGTAAAAGCTTTGAGAAATTGCTGCACGTTCCATACACACAGTGTTGAAATGCTACTAGTGTTCATTGTTTTTATTTTTTTAAACTGGAGTTTTAATAATGATTACGAATTTTTAATAATAAATCTTGTTTGGCATACAAGTTCGTAAAAGCTTCCCAATTATAAACTCGGACAGCTATATAGTCTTGAAGTTAAAAATCTTTTTAAGTTCAATGAGGGCGATTATATTAGTTGGATTAGTCTTTTGATAATATTGATGGCTAAATTTCGATACATGCACTGCACTATTATTTTTAACTGCATGTAGTCATGCGACTGTGTAAGGGTAAAAACATAGTGCTATCAGCAATTAAAGAATCGCTTCATTCTAGAATTATTCCTAAAGACATACCTGCGATATGCGATGCACCCGCACATAGTATAGCGACGCATCAAAGAATAAAAAATCACATGATTCTAGCATGAATCCAGGTCACAAACGAGTTTGTTTTTTCTAGAATGGTATCGAAAACAAGATGTTCGATTGCAATCATTGATTCCAGAATCATCCCAGATTCATTCTAGAATGAAGCGATTCTTTAATCGCTGATAGCAACTATGTTTTTACCCTAGGAAAAAGATTCCGAACTTTGGCTTGAGAAACCCTGAAGATATGAAACGTTATTGCAAGTGCATGACATTGCCTTGAATCATATAGCCTTGGAGGTATTAAAAAATAAGATAAGCCGATATTCGATTCTGCACTTCGCTGCTGTAATATCGAACAAAATCATGTTAGGTGAATGAAATACGTATTACTGATTTCGTCAAGGCCAATCCCTCGGGTTTTATTATCATCAAATTATCAGGTTGATGGTTATTTTAAAGCCTATGTTCTGGTTCAGGTTAGACTCAGCTAGAGGATCAAAGAGGACCAATAGCAACCTAGATTAAAAAGTCAATATTCTGGATTTCGTGCTGCGAATCACAATCGGGTGGTCCTATTTCGCTTAGTCTAAAAGATGACCACTAAAGTAATGCATTAATTTGAAAAAATGTTGATTTTGCATCAAACAAGGCAGTGTACATAATTGAATGCCATGTTATTGTGTAACTGGATAAATTACAATTAAACAACGGTTAATATTTTCTTTTTTAGTTTACTCCGTATTGAATTCTATCATAGGCATTTGGAAAATTATGTCCAGTTGGATGCAGTTATGCTAACTGGTACGACGGAGCCCCTCAGTCAGACACCAATTGCTGTAGGAAGCTTGAGAGATTACATGTACCCTCCAAATCACAGTGGTCTGAATGCAGTTTGTAGTCGAATCGAAAACGTGTCCTTGGGCATCAGTCCATCCTTAAAACTGCCGGCAATTTATCAAACGACTAATAAGATCTATGCAATCTGCCAGAAACCCCAACAAAATTATTTTGAATGTTTGCCTGTAAGTTTCTTGTCAGTACGGATATTCACAATTAATATGGACATATCAAAGAAAACACATTTTCATAACTGTTTGTTATAGGATTCTTATTCTTTTAGACTGAGGTAATTCATTTAATTCTCAGCGGTTTGGATCTGAAATCTCTTTGTAAGATGGCATGCACTTCTAGGTAATACCAATTCTTCACGCTATCGCTATCTGTCAAAGTGATTCCTAGCTTGAATTTTCAGTATTGTTCTGTACTTTCAGATTAATGCAAAAGCTGTGTTATGACTCAATGTTGTATACAGAGTTGGACTTACAGCAGTACTGGCATAAGGTAGATTTAATAACTTTTCTGTAAACTTATAAAACATAATGCTATGCAAGTCATTATTTTATATTAGATTAGATTACACACTGATAAGGCAACATTTGTAATTTAAGTTGATTGAAAATCCATGCCGACACTGCGTGACTTTATGATTTCACAATATTGCATCATGCAAAAAATATTTAAGCCCAAATTAATAGATCTCGCCAAATTGCTATAACAGAAATTGGGGACCAACTATCCCCATTTTTTGTCTCAAGTCACTGTCTGCCTATCTTTTTAAATTCGTAGCGCTCTTAACAATGCACAAATTTGTCAAGGCTCATCGTCAATATTTTTATCTAAAAATATATCTAGAAATTGTTCTATAATTGGAAGTTTTAGACATTTTTCAAACTTTTACAATTTCTCTAAATATATTTTTTTTAATTAAGTGTTTTTGTATAAAGGTTTTTCACCCGTTGCATCAATGTACACTTTTTCATTTTAAGTTTAACTTGCATTTAGGTTACCTCAGAAATGTTAGCGGGACTGTCGAGTAGGTGTTCCAATCTGCATCGACTAAACTTGTCTTGGTGCGGAAATTATGGGAAACTTACAGCACTAGATGTAGTTACGTGGGTGTACATTTGTTTGTCTAGCCCTTTTACACGTTAGAATATTATTTTACTCGTATCATAATGTAATCGTTGATTGTTTTCGATTCACAGCTTTTTAATTAAATGTGGACAAAATCTTCGTAGTGTCTGGCTCGCCAATTGCAAACTCGGGGTAAATGATGTTATCAAAATATTAACTGTCATAGCGCCTCATCTTGAAGGTAGTTGATTGTGCTTCATATACCTTAAAAAGCAGCTATTTACATTGCATATTAAAGTGTTTTTTAAAATTTGTATATCCATAGAATTGGACATTAGAAGCTGCCAACAATTTCAGTTAACCTTGTCCGGATTTCGTCAGGTTTCCAGGATGACCAAATTAAAGCATTTAAACCTGTATAGGACAAATGTGGATTTACAATCGATAGTACTCATATTAAGGCTAGTATTCGAGAAAAACGTCATTCCAATTGCAAACAATTTGCACTAAAATAAAAAGTCGATTGCTCTACTTTTCTGCTTGTGGTAGTTTGTGTTCGCCACTTACAGATTGCACATTTTACCATGCTTTGCAGAAGTTGTCCCGATCTGGAAGTTTTTAATCTCGGTGCGTGTAAAGGAATCGACAATTTTGATGAGGTTGCCCTGGAAATTGGCCGCAGTTGCAGGTTCATACATTTTTTTTTGGTTTCGTGCTTAAACTTTTAAATTTTAATGCATGTAGATTCATCTATGAAATTGTTGTATTTTTTTAGAAAATTGAGAGGACTAGACTTGTGGAGAGCGAAATCCTTGACTGCTATCGGTGTTCGAGCCATTGCAGATAATTGCCGGCAACTGGAAGAATTAGATCTAGGATGGTGGTAAGGTTCAGAAACTACTAATACTGCATATTCCTAGATAAATTTAACATTCTATTAATGGGAAATTACTCTTGTGTTTGTTTTAAGCAAGGAAGTTTCTTCCGGCTCGGGATGTATTTGTGATTTGGTATCCAAATGCCGCGGATTGCGGAAACTTTTTCTTACTGCGCTAAGGTACTTTTGACAGTCGTATTACAGGGATATTATGAACTTTTTTGTACTGAATCTCATATATTTGTATTAGTATCAGATTTTTGTCCCCGATGTATGCTATTTTTATTTAGTGGCCATGTGAAATGATTTTCCCAGAAGGTGTTAAATCTTAAAAATGTCTTGTTTACAAAAAATTCAGGAGCATCTGTGATAATGACATCTTGGCTATTGCCAAATATTGCCCAAATATGGAACAGTTGGACATTTTGGGTAATAGAGAAGTGAGCCCATTTAGTGTTTCAAGGTAATATTATTTATTAGAAAACTGTCATTTATCGTCTCGTGTGTATTTTCAATAACTTACCTCACTCTGCTTTCCGTGACACAGATTACTGAAATCTTGTCTGCGGTTAAAATTTTTAGATATTTCTTTTTGCGGTCAAATCGACGTGGCAATGCATCGGCAGTGGAAGCAGGCCTTTCCACACGTCAGCATTAAGAAGAGTTGTGAAAGCTAAAGTAAGCACTAGTTATTTTATCACACTCCATCTAGTCATAGTTTTAAGTTTTTGAAACATTGTTTAAATTTAAAAAGGTTTAAATTGTATGCTTATGCAAAGTTTTGGCTACTCCCAATGACATCAGTTTAAAATAATTACAAAGACAAAACTAATCAGCATGCAAATCAAACAATTCTTTATGTTTAGGAATCATTGTTATTTCTCATCACAGATACAAGAATCTTCTCATGGGTAGCTATAACCACAATATCAAACATATAGTTCTGTTCACTGAACCTATCTTATTGTTTTTTATCTGAATTCTGATAATTTTTTTATTTGGCCAACACAACAGGAATGCTTTGAGTGCTGTTTTATGCTGCTTTGGACTCCCATCGGGGCAAATTATAAAATTACATTCGGAGCATTCTTGCGGCTTTGATTAGTCCTGTCGTGTTAACCTTTTGTCTCTGAAAATTCCGTAAGATAAAAGTTAACGGAATTCGGTTAAAAAGCTAGGTGCTAAGATAAGATTCGCGTGCACCCCTATTATAAGATGGGTCAGTGAGCGGACCTTGAATATCACCCAAATTAATTTTCTGCATTAGCTTCACCGATTTTTCTCCAGTACTTTTCCAATTCTGTGCCTTCCCAGTGTTTAGTTTTGAGAGACTTGAAAAATCTGTTAAACAATAAAAACGTAACATGTTTTGATATGTAACTTCAGAACTTTCGTCATGTGTGCAAGAAACATACTTATTTTCAATATATCCTAAAGCTTGCATTTCATTAGTCGATAGTCCATTAAAGCAGACATCCAAGTTTTGTTCTAAAATGTCCATCCTAGAAAAAATATTTTTTAAAACTCCGAATTATAAAATAACACTAAAACATGCATGTTATAACTCACTGAGCACAACTTATGAGGTGGGTGTCTGCTCCAGGCTGATTCAGATTAAAATAAATAGCCAGCTTTGTGAAATTCACGTTGTTTTCCTGAAAAAAATTCATGAAAATTTTTAACCTAAAAATGATAACAAAAAACAGGCCCTATACCTTGTTATTAGGATAATAGCCAAGAAATAATTCTGTATTTTGTAATTCATTGACGATTTAAAAAAATTAAGAATAATTAATCAGTTTTAAGATACGGTAGAGCACAATTTAACAGATAAAGAAAAAGCACGTACTTTGCAGTAATCGGCTGCTTGCGTACATGCTTGACGAATATCTGGGCCTGCAGGATGCCAATCTGGAAGTGCATTTGCTGTGTACAGACCCATTCCAACTCCCGCTGCATCAATCACACCTATTCCTTTTGACTATTTGAGAAATTGTTCATTTACTGGCCATTTATTGCACAAACGAGTAGCATTAATGAAAACTTAAAACTAAAGTTCCAAACCTGAAAATAAGGAATGTAGTCCACAAGTGTTGTGTCATGCAGACAGCAGCGACAATACGATAAAACTGTATCAATGTTCACTCTACTTCTTTCCACAATAGTTCTACAAATGCAAAGCTCAAAAAATTTCAATTGGACAAAGCTTATATTTAAAGTTTGAATCAAGTTAAATATGACATACTTCAGGGTTTCCACTGGATATCCTGTAATGCCAATATATCGAGTTTTACCAGCATCTTTTAATGTTTGCAGAGTCGGCAACGTTTCATTGAGGATGACGTCTAAGCACGGTGAAAATTCCACATCGTGCACCTGTTAGTTGCACAAGCGGATCGTCAAGCACCATTGGCAGGAATTTATAATTCCAATCTATTCAGACAGACCTGAATTAGATCCAAGTATCCGCAGTTGATTTTCTCCAGACTTTCCTCCACGCTGCGTAGGGTCCTGGCAGAAGAAAAATCGAACATTTTCGTGTACTCCGGCTCGTAGCGCCCCACCTTGGTGGCGACGTAATATGCTCGGCGCGGAACGGACTCGAGGGCCTGGAACAGAAGTATTTAGATAATACACGTGAGTTTCAAGAGTCTTGCAGTTATATTGCATCAAACTAGACTTTATTTAATAATCTTGATCGGTGATTTTTATGTTTTTGATCTTCTAAGTAAAATCATGATGGATTTTACTCATACTAGTTTGCAATTTATTTTATGAGACCATACAAACATATTGCACCATTTTCATTTTATCTAATAGAGAATAGTGGAACCTGCCATTACATTAACACTGTTAAGGCAAGAGGAGCATACGTACTTTACCCAAGACCTTTTCGGCCACCCCAAAGCCATACCACGGCGCGGTATCAATGTAGTTGATGCCGCGCTTTAGTGCCATGCGCACCACCTCAGTGGATTCATTTTCATCCACCGCGCTGTGGTGTCCACCAATCGCAGAGCCACCTGTGAAGAATTAAATCACAATTAACCTAAATATAAGGTAAATTCAACATTAATGATAAAAATGTTCTCACCAAAGCCAAAATGAGACACTGTCATGTCTGTTTGTCCTAGCCTGTGATATTGCATTTTTAAAGCGTCATCTTTGTGATGGAAACCCTCCACAAAAGTGCTCGTCATTTTAATATCCTATAGTTGGTTTAAACAAAGCAATCAAAATTTCTAAAATGTTAAATCTGCAACATTTAACCAGATACACACACATACCTCATTATATGGCCAAAAGATATGCACTACTTAAAAATGTTGCGGTAATTAGAAACTTGGCCGAAATTAAACAAAAAGCCATCGTAGCGGAAAGCCGTATGTCACGGTCGATCGCGTTTGATCACTTTCGATCACGTTCAATCCTTTTTAGACGCATTTAAATATATTCAACGACATATTCGAACGAGGTCGATCACGATTGAACGTGTTTGATCGCGCTAGATCATTTTTAATCGCGTTTAAATGCATTCAACGGCATATTTGAACGAGGTCGATCACGATCGAATGCGTTTGATCGCGTTCAATCATGTTTAAACGCGTTAGATCATTTTTAAGCGCGTTTAAATGCATTCAACGACATGTTCGAACGCGTTTGATATAAGTTTGATCTCGTTCGATCATTTTTAAGCTCATTTAAATGCATTTACCAGCTAGGCATGACCAGGTCGATCATGATGGAGCGTTCAATCATTTTTAATTATCAATATAAAAAAATATCATTAAAAATGTGGTACCTATAACGGTATTTGAACCTGGAACTTACAAATAGTGTTCACTTTGCAAACTTAACGATTAACACTGCATGGGCTATGGATAAATCTTAATAGTGGATTATCAATATATTTTACTGTATTTCTTATTACAGAACCTGGACAAGTGACCACTTTTCATAAAATGCTCTGTATAGTGACCACGTGTCTGTTGTGTTTATAGTGCCCATGGTGTGCCATATCTCTTTTGGTTGCACTTGGCATGCACACGTGCTGATTAAATTGTTTTCTACCGAAACTTAAGAAATGTTTCATCCTTTATATCTCGATTTATTCCCTAAACTATATACTATCTTAACTAATATAAACTATAAAATAATGAAATATTTAAAACATTATACTAAACTAAATTAACTAAACTGCCTACAACCCTACATGTTTACCAACACGCGAACCCTTTTGGCCAGCAGGTGGCGCAACGTGTAATAGAAAAGCCAGTCCGTTGCAAATGGTGGATTTTTCTGGAAATTCCATTTGGGTGAGATAATTAAATTTCGCTCATTATCATCATCGCGAATATCAATGACAGTTAGCGCTATTTTGAGACGATAATTATGTCTCTACGTTTTTATATCATTGCACGAACAGTAGTTTTTAAAAAGCAAATGAACATGCTTTAAATTGGTCAAAGGTCGATTGGTAGGCCTAGCAATAATGCCCTGCATTGTCGGATTTAATTAGATGATAAATTAGATTAGATAAATAGCGCAAAATTGGTGCCACACTCACATGTACTAGATACTTGTAGTGTCGATTTTACGTCCTACATATAAATTTCCTGAATTTTAGTTAAATCATCTTCAGCTGGCTATAACCACCACTGTCCTTCTTGCATGCACATCTGTTTTCTACCAATCCTATAGTGGCAATTGACTGAATAAATACAATGCGTTTGAAAACATTAATCTGTCAACTTTTGTACCCTTGTCACGTTTTGCTCTTCAAGAAGTGCATATAGTCAAGGTTAACTCAAACTCGCGCATTAGCGCCATCAAACAATTTATAGTTTTCACCTGCATAGTTCCATAGTCGTCGACATTGCTTGACAAGTCCAGAGGTTTTACATCTAAAATCTGGTTGTAATTCATAACCATACATGTGTATTCTCCAATTCATTTGTTTAAGTGTGGGTTCTTGCAAATGTCTTTGCAAATTAATAATTTAAAACAAAAAAATTCAAATGAGCTCATTGCAACGTAATATTTTCATAATCTCATAATAAGCATAAAACTCCATTCATTAATTAGGCCCTACGTCTTTATCTTACAGTGATTGGCCATTTAAACACGGTGGTCAGTTGATTTGTTATTTTTCGGCAAAGTTCAACAAGTTTAATTTAAGCTGCATCATGGTGGTGTGTTTGAATTTAGCTCGTCAAGGTAATTTTTGTTTAATTAATTTTATTTTTAGACATGTAAACGTAATAAGATAGCATTTCTTTGATTTCTACTTTCTGTATTTTTTTTTAATAGTGGAATATTGCAGTTCATTACTTTTTGCATTGCGGATTATTAAACACACCTTTTTTTTAGCTTTAAGAATTGCCGCACAAGGAAGATGTATGTCCACCGTACAGTCAGATTGCATAAAGTGGAATATCCTCGGATCTCTTCTTGTGCAAAGGAAGCCGATTTTAACACAGCAACTAAACCTGATCGAAAAAAATTTCGCTAACTTATTATCAAATTTAGAACTTGAAAATAGTTTTCTAAATGACCACGAACTGCGTCACTTGGAAGATGTGTAAGTAGAAAACTTATTGTTTGAAGGCTGCCAACACGCCTAATTAAAAAAAATTGAATTGATATTCTTGTTTCTAGTCGCAGGAATAATCGAATAAAAGCGGGTCAGGTCTCCGAATCCGATTTGGAAGCCAGCATTCAATCTGCCCAAGATTTCGAAGATTTGAGCATGGATGAATTAAATCGTTTCGACCCAGCTCCCCGCATAACGCAAGCAGATAAAACTAACGATTTACGTTCGGTAAAGCGAAAACTCGATCGAAACTTAATTTTATTGGTTAAACCAAAACACTCTTCCGAATGGGAATTACCAACGTGTTTGTGGAAAAGCGGAGAAACACTACGGCAGGTAAGATTTAATTTGAAATGCATGTTAAAAAACACTACTCAATAATTTTTATACACATAAAGGGGCCATGCACAAGGGATGTCCAGTGTTTTGGCAAAATTTAACCTCCCTCGTAGACCTGCTTTTACCCAACATTTATTGCTGCACATAATGGTATCATCCCATGGTTAGAATTACAATAAAAAAGGGTCCTGATACTACACACAAAAATATGAAACTGCCGCTCCAGGGAAATTCTAATTAGCCACTTGCCATGTTTTTCATTACAGACATCTGAACGGTCTCTGACAGAAAACGTAGGATCCAGTCTTAACGTACGCATTTTGGGAAATGCTCCCATAGGATTTTTTAAATTTAAATACAGTTCCAAATTGCGGAAAAAGGAGGAAGTGAACGAGGCAGATGGTGGCAAAGTAAGTGCATGCATACGTGTATTCTGGTACTGTGACGCTATGTTGACTAAAAAGCCGATCTTTCGTCCTAAAGGTGTTCTTCTTCCGAGCTCATTACCTCAGCGGTGCACCGACATTGGAGGAAACTGGAAACTCGCTCGATTTTACCTGGGCTACGTATGACGAACTCGACCAAGTTTTGGCGTCCAAACAGGAATATTTAAAATCGGTCAAAACATTTTTAATGGAGGAAGGTGTTCCATTTATCCCCTCTGTCTTATTTTCTAAGAAATTCCCCAATTTAGTGGCAACTTAAAAAAAAAGTGTTATTCAGGAATAAAGTTAGGCTAGTTTTCTAATCTAACTTTGCTTTTATTTTCTAAGTCTTACAAAGAGAACAAAAAAACGCAACATCGTACCAAAACAGAAAAAAATAACCAATTGATTAAATTACTTCCAAAGTTTCTTAATAGACATGTTCTTCTCGGAATCTTTTTGCATGACCTGGATGAAAAAGCAAAGAAAACGTTATTATGAGCTATAGATTAGTGTTATTTTAAAAAGCTGTCTGCAATGGCAAATTCTCACCTTGGCCACAGCCATTTCAAAATCTTCCTGAGTGACGTGCACTCTGCGTTCGCGCAAGGCGTACATACCAGCCTCGGTGCACACGCCCTGGAAATATTTACAATTAAATAATCCATCTAAGATAGCATTTTTCCACGCTCAGAACCGTGAATCATACCTTGACTTCTGCCCCAGATGCACCTGGCATCAGTTCAGCAATTTTACGCAAATTGATGCCTCGAGTAAGATTCATTTTCCTCGAGTGAATTTTCAAGATATCCAATCTTGCCTAAAGAATTAAGATAACATAATTAACAGTTCAATAACACAATTTTTTCAATGCTGTTTAGATGGTAAACCGATGTTACCTCTTCGTTCGGTGGCGGAAATTCGATCTTACGATCAATTCGGCCTGGGCGCAGAAGAGCCGGATCCAAAATATCGATACGATTGGTAGCCATAATAACCTGTGACGGAAAAACAAGTTGTTTATGACGTGAACAGAGACAGAGAACAGCAACTAAGTAGATGGGAAACCTTGATGTTTTTCGTGGCTTCGAAACCGTCCAACTGATTGAGAAGTTCCAACATGGTTCTCTGCACTTCGCTATCACCTCCAGCTCCGGCTTCTATGCGAGACGATCCGATAGAATCAATTTCGTCCATAAAAATGATGGATGGAGCATGCTCTCTGAAAAAAATACCGTAAGTATGTTCACGTGTTATTTTACTTGAAAGTCAATGATTTCATAAATGAAATAATGTTGAACGAATTCCAACCTGGCCATGACGAAGAGCTCTCGGACCATTCTCGAGCCCTCCCCGATAAACTTCTGTACCAGTTCGGATCCAGAAACGCGAATGAAAGTGCATTCGGTGTGATGAGCAACGGCACGGGCCAAAAGAGTTTTTCCTGTTCCGGGAGGTCCATACAACAGCACACCCTAAATACATTTTGGAATGGAATATTGAGACCAAATACTCCACATACTAGTTGGGTATGATACATGCTTAAATTTTATTATGATATATTTCGACTAGACAGTGAATAGTGCACCCCATTTGGACTGAGGATGGGATTGGGCTACTTGGGAGTAAACAAGGTTGGTTTAGTGGTTATGCTAAACTCCTTGTAATCGGCTATCTTGTTTGTGGTTTTTCCTGGTTTCCCACAACCTTCCTTAATTGCACATATAGGCCGATGCTGGGATAGTGCCCCACGACCGTATACTCTTTCCCTTAAAAATCTGGCACTTTGCCCCTGGCATGTTACATGCCGACTGCAGGTTAACACATTGAATTGACAGGTGACCACACACCCGTGCTGACGGTAGGGTGCTATAGAGAGGGACGCTATTGACAGGTTTAGCCGTAATTAGAAATTTGAAAATACCTTTGGTTGAGCAATGCCCAAGGCGTCGAAAAGCTCGGGGTGCTTGACTGGAAGTTCGATGACTTCCTTAATTTCTTTGATTTGCTTGTCCAAACCTCCTACCATTTCGTAAGTGGAATCCGGGACTTTTTCAACCATCATAAGACTGACGAGCGGATCAACTTTATTCGGCAATATCTTATGCAATACGTAGCTGTCGTTACGAAGCGCAACACGACAATTCGGGGTCACGTCATTAATGTCGATATTCTTGTCTATATCGACAACGAATTTCCCTTCTGGATGAACCTGCAAGATGTTCGAGTTAGAAATGTCGCATAGTGCTGATTACACGTAAGGAAGATAACTTACTTTTACGAAAACTTTTTTCTTGTCCATTGGCTTAACGACTTCTCCAACATACGACCCTTGATCTTGCAAGTGCTGCAATTCTTCTCGCAGCATACGGACTTGTATCGAACATAAAATATTAGCAATATGAAATTTAATCTTAATAATTATTCATTTTTCAAGTAACAATACCTTTTGCATTGAGTTCATTTCTCTGAGCCTGTAAACGTCGCAAATTTTGACTTTTTTCAGCAACGATCAATTGAAGTTCTTCAATTTTTGTTATATAATACTTTTTCAATCCTTCACTGCGATGAACTTCGTCCACCTCCATCTGCAAAAGACAGTTTATTATTTTTCATTTATTATTTCAAACATGATTTTAATTTCATCAAGTTAAAAGGGTTGTAAAATTGGACAATTTTAAAATTGTAAAATTTTGTCAAACTATGTGGCAAGTTATATACATAATTGCTCGAAGCAACCGTAGGCCTACCTCGATCTTGTGATTATGACATTTTATTATTTTAAATCAATTAGGCTAGTCTGCAATTCCGAAAAAAGATAAATTGTAAATTTGGAAATTTTGTTTTAACACTTTTTTAGCTCTATTTTTCATATTCCAAAACCTGCTTATTTTTACACTTTGACAACATGACTCTTCAAAATTGGTGCTTGTCAATGACACTTAATTTCTAATTTTCATTTACGGAGAGCTTTAAATTAATATTTTAAATAAACAGGGTTGATTACGGATTTCCCAGCGTAAATATATTTAAAAATAAATTTGAAATAATTACAGAAATAAATACAAACCTGCAACTCCTTTTCCATTGTCGGAGGCATTTTTGTGAATAGATCAAACTGATCAATGGATGATTGGGTGGATCCGCCTTTTAAACGGATGATCTTAAATTGAACCAATAATTGTTGATGTGCCACCCTGCAAATTTCTTTTTTTTTTTATAACCGGAAGCTACGAAATCCGCCGCCAGGGAGCTGAGGGAGCGCTTGCATCAAAGTTCCAAATTGGTGTTTATATAAACCGGTGACATTCGTAATTTCTTTTTATTTAGTTTTATTTTAGAACTTTGGAATTTTTATTTAGAATAAGGAAAGTGGATTTAAGGTGAATGATTGCTGCTACAGTTGACGATCCTAGTTGCCTGTATTCTGGCGCAAGTATTTCGACAGAAATAAGTAACCATTTCGGTAGGCGTTCAAGGTTCAAGTTTTCAGTTTGCCAAAAAAAAAGTTATGAAATTGTCATATTTCTTTGAATTTTAATTAATATAAAGTTTGAAAAGATGGGCCACAGGGAAATTGGCGGTACAAATTCGCTTCATTGCTTCAATTTGAAGTTTAAACAGAGTACATGCGCTTCAGTCTTAATTGGACTTAGTTTGGGAATTGCACTAAGTTTAGTGATAACCCCATTAATTGATGAGAGTTGTTTAAGATCATCAGACAGTCATTTCTCAGGGATTCGATCTCTGCAAAGCGAAATTTCTGCTGGAGATGGAGATACGGGTGATTATGAACCCAAGTTAAATCTCGAAGGCAAGCCAAGGTTGCAGCAAAAGGAGGCTAAACCGTTGAATAGACCGAGATTCTACTCCACTGAATTGGGAATCAAAGAAAAGTTGTTCGTTGGAGTTCTATCTAGCAAACGCTCTGTTGGAACTATAGGTATTGCCCTAAATGCAACTTTAGCCCATCATGTCGACAAGCTGGTGTTTTTCGTACCAGCTCAAGGTTCAGAAAAAGTGCCAGCAAAGCTGCCTGTGGTGGAGTTTGCTGACATGCCAGAACTGCTTAAACCGTTCCGTGCCTTAAGTTACATCGGAGAGCATTTTATCAACGAATACGATTACTTTTTTCTCATCCCCGAAACCGTCTATGTTCGGGGCATGAAGTTGAAGGATATGGTCAGCACGATTAGCGTAAGCCAAACTGTGTACATGGGGAAGTTTGTGGAAGATTCGAAGGATGGCTCTTTCTACTGCAATTTGGGTGGGGGGATTGTATTCAGTCAAACTCTGTTGAGATCGGTTATTCAGAGCATGAACTGGTGCACGAGAAATTCCTTCTCGGACGATGCTAGCGATAACATCGGTCGGTGCGTCTTACACAGTGCCGGAATTCCTTGCAGCAGAGTCGTTCAGGTATGCCGATATATTTTCAATGGCAGTAACACCCCAAGTTATGTAACACTCAATTTAGATTAATTTACGGTTACGTAATGAATTTTGATAATTTTACAAAGAGCAATTCTGAGAACTTGTAGCACGTCTGCAGCTTTGCACACTCATACTAATTATTGTCTTTGATAGACATTGTATTAATGTACATATACATGTAGTAGGAAATGCATTGTGCGATAATAGTAACAATGTCTATATAATGCAGTAATTATTGCTGTTTCTCGTCAACTTAGACTTAAGAGGGTTGCATACCAGAATAAGCCTTTTTTTCTAAATTATTTTTTTATTTAATTCTAGAAACTGATAGGAACAGATGAAATTACGAGGATCTAGCATAAATATGCTATTATTTGTTTATGTATATTCCATTTCGTGGAAATATGTCCGTAACACTCTACAATTATAAACTTTACGGACATATTTCCATGAAATTTAATATACATATACATGATCAAAAAATTTAAACAAATAATAGAATATTTATGCTAGGTTCTCATACATTCCATTTGTTCCTAACAGTTTCCAAAATTAAATTAAAAAAATAATTTAGAAAAAAGGCTTATTCTGGTATGCAACCCTCTTAAGGAATTTACAAATTCTGCTTTAATAAAATTAATAATACATAAAGGGTTATGGATCTCATTAAGTACGTGTAACTTGGGGTGTTACTGTTTGGCAACTACTTCTTCTATTAAAGTGTCGATTAACTTTTTTCCAACATAAATTGTTTCAGGGAAACATATTTTCATCATTCAAATTGGATGAATCTTTTCGCATTGCCAGCGACCTGAAAACTTTTTCCGGCCAAAGTGACTTCAACACTGCCTTAACAGTATATCCAGTAAAGGATCAAGACGTTTTTTACAAACTTCACATTTATTTTACTAATTTGGAATTGTCGGAAACCCACAGAGAGATCGAAGCCATCCAAGCCCACATTGAAGACATCAACCAGTATTTGCCTTCCGAACTCCAAAGTCAGACGTGGCCTATTGGGGTGAGCCCTCCTGCCAAACCAAAAGATAGATTTTCGGTTCTACGCTGGGATTATTTCACCGAAGAGCACGTTTTTCCCGACAACGACTTCAATAGCATTCGCAATTTAACGACATTGGAAAAACAGGATCTGAGAGAAATTATTAACGGATCCATTGCCCACCTCTCAAAGATTTACAACTCGAAGGACCGTTTTTCGTATCGGAATCTTGTAAATGCGTATCGTCGTTTTGATCCCACCAGAGGCATGGAATACGTTTTGGATTTGACTCTGGACGACAGTACGCTGGGGTCAAGAGTCGTTAAAAGAATGGAGATCGTACGGGCCTTAGGAAAGGTGGAAATGGTGCCTATGCCATACGTCACGGAAAATACCCGTTTGGTTCTGCTGCTTCCAATAACAGTGGACAACCATCTTGGAGCCACCCAATTTCTCAAAGACTTTGCTCAAGTGTGCTTGGAAGAGCAGGATAATGCAATACTCGTGCTTCTCTTCATTTACACTGGCAATCAGAAATCTAGTAACGGAAAACCAAGGGATACCGATAGCCACGGCGTTTTGAAAAACTTGGTCGATACATACAACAACAAATATCAATCTGAAGGTGCAAAGATTTCATGGCTTAGCATTAAGAATGCTGGGATTCAGCCAATGGCATTTGGGGCCATAGACCTGGTCAGCAAGAAATTTCCGGCAGACACGCTGTTTGTGATGTGTCACACAGGTGAGCTTATGTTCTCGCATCAGTGTTAGGCTATTGTTAGTGTATAGTTTTATACAATAACCCTTGTCCATGCACCCAAATCAATAAGGCTAAAATCATGTTGAAGAATGGATAAGAGGATGGATAGAATGACCCTGAAATGCAGCATTCCGATTGGGCAATCGGGATACCAATCGAAACGCTGCATTTCAAAGCCATGTCATCCATCCTCTTAGCCATGCTTGAGCTTGTTTTTACCCTAACACATTTGCATGTGTGTAAATCCAATTACAACAAAATCTGTAAATTGCTAACCTCTATACAGTGAAACCTGTGAATAGCACAGGCCACTGGGACCAAAGCAAAAGTTGTGCTATTTGTAAGGATGCAAATATTTCAAATTTATTTGTTTGTACATGTTTAGACTGCATGTAAAATCGATCTGTGCCGGCTGATTTGTTGCTATTTCAAGGGTCATCGCTATTTAGATGTTTGCTATTCACGGTATAGCGATGACCCTGGAAGTAGCAATAACCCGGTCGGCACGGTGTGTAGACAATTATCATCATTTCAGCTCAACCTGCAAATAGCACAACTCTTGGTTTGGTCCGAATGGTTCGCAATATTCACAGGTTTTGGTGTACTCAGCTGAACCTGCAAATAGCAAAGCTTTTGGTTCAATGGTCCGAATGGTTTGCGATATTCACAGGTTTTGGTGTACATGTACTCGGTTGTCATCACTTCAGCTGAACCTGCAAATAGCACAGCTTTTGGTTTGGTCTGAATTGTTTCCGATATTCACAGGTTGCGGTGAAACCTGTGAATAGCACAAACCATTGGTACCAAACCAAAAGTTGTGCTATTTGGAGGGATGTGCTACCTATTTCAGTGTAATTTTGTTGTACATTTATACACGTGGAATCAATCAGATCTGATTAAGTTGTCGCTATTTTGAGGTTCGTAATTCACAGGCTTAATTGCATTTGGTTATTGGAGAATTTATTTTCCAAATTTGGTGTAAGACAGTATAATAAGCGTTGGCATGATTGTTTCAATGTTCTTTAAGCTTGATAAATGCCATTTTTATCCCAAAATTATAAAATTTCATAGAAAATACTAAAGAATAAGATGGACGCTATAACTGTCTAATCTGATTTCTTTTCAGGAATGGAAATTCGATCCGAATACTTAAATCGGGCAAGGATGAATACTATCGCCGGTTGGCAGGTGTTCTATCCAATCCCTTTTGTCCTGTACCATCCGGACATTGTGCACAAGGAGAAGGCTTATCCACGTCTAACGGAGATTAACAAAAATTATGGCCACTTCGATGCGCATAATTTCGATTACTTCAGCTTTTATAACTCTGACTATCAAGCAGGTAAAGACAGTCTTGTTAATTTACTTGCATGTATTTCATAAGCGGCGAAAGAGACTAATACTTTTCCTTATTTCGGCAGGAAGAAAAAAGATCGAGAAGGAAATTCCAATTGCAAGAAACGAGCGAGATATCAAAAGTAGTAAACATCATGCCAAAAATGGACACGATGTTTATCAGATGTTTTTGGACATGAAGTCCGTGCATTTGATGCGTGCTGCTGATCCCTCGTTGCGAGTGCGTTATGAGAGCAAAGCTTGCGAGCCCCTCTTGAATACTGACAGTTACCAACATTGCTTGGCCAGCTGGTCAGAAGGGCTCGCATCCCGTTCACAATTAGCATCTTTGCTATTTCAATACAAAAGCCTTCAACAAAACGGACTCGTCAATGTGTGATGCGGTTTGCAAGGTCAAACTTTTTCTGACCGATAATGTGCCAAAGCAACGCTTTTGTGGCAGTAGTGCAGTATTAAGTAGCGGCTTTTTAGAATTGCAAGTTAAGGCAATCCTTGTCTTTGTAGATCTGCTTTTATCTAACGTGTGGTTGATATACTATGCACGTTGACCAATAGTTAATACATCATTAGTGCTGTAGTAGGCCTATAGCGCATCGGGCGGTTCCATGCATATTGCCAATTGAAGCTTTAAAAAAAAATGTGATAAAATGAAAACTGCCACTAGAGGGACCACATACAAAGCAATTTAGCATCATGTTTTTATAATGTATGTACATGTATATTCAAAGAGCGCAAATTTATTTTCCTGACATAATAGTCTGGTACAACAGGCATATCTAAAGGTATCTGTACACCAGGCTACTTTTTCTGTCCAGCTTTTGTAAGGCGTACTCGTAACTTGTGCTGAGATAGCCTCTTCACAAAGATCTCAAAAAATGTCGACTTGGGATTAACAATTTCAATCAATCATAATTCGAATTCTTGATAAATTGTCCAATCTCATCATTGTCATTGAGGAGAGGCTATCTGAGCACAAGTTATGAGTACCCTTTACAAAAGCAGCGAAGTTTTATAATTGGCTACACAGCAAAAGTGGCCTGGTGTACAGGCACCTTAACAATAACCGGTGACAAATCACGTGCCGTCTGGTGGCCTTATGTAGCAATGAACCATTACACGAGATGATCTGTTTGAATGTGTAGCATAATCAAAATACTCATTTCAATTAAGTATAGTCACTTTCATACAGTTGTATCGCAAATCTCACTAATGAATCTTCATACCGGTAATAAATACCAAGATAACGAAATCGATATTTGTTATCATTTTAACTACCAAATTCTCGTGGAAGTTACTGAAAAGTATGAACTCTAGTTTTCAGTCGATGCTGCTACGTGCAGTCCGCAATCCAGATATGGTACCGTAAAATTCAGAAATATCTGCACTTTATTCCATTAATGCAATACACTCAATCAACCCCAAGTTAAGAATGAAAGCTGAATAATATAGATATAAAATAAAACTTAAAATGTTGTCGTTGCAGGTTAAACTCAGCCGTCACTCTCAGATTCACTCAAATGCAAGTCTTCACCTGTAAATGTAAATCGATATGAGTCGTCTGGAAATTTTTAAGTTCAGGAAAGCAACATCAAACGCTTGGGAATCACTTACTCAGCTGGCTGAGCTGACTGAAGCGCGGCATACTGGGTGGAAAGTTGCTGGAAGAATACTGGCTGTTGGGGGTCATATTTTCGACGCTGCCTGGATTTTCATCAGCATAGCAACATAAAAAAACTTGTTAGTGCTGGAAAAAAGCAATTGCAGATTTGGAAATTGCGAAAGACTTACCAGGCGGTTTTCTGTTTCTTTGTTTGTGTTCGGATTCAGAGTCGCTGGAATCCGAACTGCCTGAACTGGAAGCTGCGCTCGAGCTCGACTCGTTGGAGCTATCGGACAGAATGCCCACTTCGGACGCTTCGTCCATAACTTCAACGGCAGCGGGGACAAAATCGCCCGATAGCAACGGCATGCTGCTGACGAAAGAAACTGGCTTGGTAGCCCCTGTTGGAGGAACGAGACTGGGCATGGAAGGACTCCGCTGATTGGCTGGACTCTTTTGTGATAAACTGTTCGGGCTTCTCTGATATGGTGACGTCTGATACGGCGAGGTCCGTTGCACCGGCGAGTTGGGAGGCCTCAAATTATTAGTCGGAGAATGTTTCTGTGGCGGCGAGGCTTTTCTGGAACTTCCAGTTTGCTCTACGGGAGTCATCGGCCGGGGCTGGAATTTGGCACCGGCTTCGGCTCTGTCGTTAATCGAGAACAGTTTTAAGAACGGTGAGTAACTCTTAATTTTAGCACTCTCGCACCTTACCTGGTCTTCTTTAGTTGAACGTTGCTGTTCAGCCTCTCTAAAACAATATCACCAGTGACATGATCGATGATAAGCACGCATTCTTTTGTATAAGGTTTGCGGGGACCCTTAAAAATGGTGTGGGACGTGCCGGAACCTTCTACGTGGGGCACCTGAACCGTAGTCTGGTTGTTTGGGCCGATCTGGACGGTAGCCATTTTTTTGGTGTCCATAGATGCGGGCTTAAAATCATCTGTAAAATAATGTTATGTAAAATTATTTAGTGTCCATGACCATTTAACTACACTCTCGACCAGCGAGACATATAATAGATAAATGTTATAGATAAGATGTAGCCTATATTTAATGAATAATTAACCAGCAATAACTTAAAGGTCATATTGACCCATTCATTTGGACATATGACCTAAATTATTTCCTGGCATGTGTTAGTGAATAGGAATCTTGTTAATGGGGGAAAAGGTTATTTTTACTACATTACATCTGTTGCCCTGAAGTTCTTAAGTCCATTCACATTTGCATTAAAATGTCCAAGTGCAGTATCAAAATCGATTATTTGGTAGGCCTAACCAAATCGTAGGCTGCAGGATCGAATCTCGACCATTTAAAATTTTTTTCTGTTGAAGTATAGGACCTAAATTTCTTATTTGGCATGAGCCCAGATCCTGGGCACGACCATGAAGACTAAATGGGAAGAATTGTATAAAACAATCCAAGATAGCAAGGTTTCCAACCCAGACATTTGTTGAATATTGTAAGATATTTAAGATAGTATATAGCAAACCCTACAAAACTTTTGTATAAAATAATGGGTTCTAGATAAGTTGCTCAAACTGTCGTTTCCCAACACTCAATCTTACCCAAATTGGGTACGAAATCTGTGTGGGAAAATGTCCAGTCACCAAAATAATTTGACGCCATGGCCACCTCAGAAATTTGCAGATAACGTTGCAAATGCCCTACACAAAATGGGCATGGGATTCATGTCGTGCCCATCTGTGTAGGGCGTTCGACTTGACTTTTTAAGTCGATACTTGAGAATTTAGGAAAAAAATCAATGAGGGAATGTGTCGGGAACTAATAGTTTTGAGGGTATATGGAATTACCTCAAGGGAGTTGGAAAATTAGGTTACAGGTAATGACGTAGTTACACTATATACCAAGAGGTAACAGTTGCGGATATTGAAAAAAACAAACATCAAAATTCTTTAAGCAAAAATATACTTACATCGAAAAGTGTGAAACGCAGTATGCCCATTCTTCGAGAAACTTTCCCCCAAACGAAGTTTCCTAGGTTCGGGTCCTAAACCAAGTTTTTCTGCCATTTGGTTAATTACTTGGTTATTTCCCCTTCGATCTTGTCAACGTATGTCAATGTAAATCTCAAATATCTAGGGTTTCAAACCATCGCTTACGATTTGATTTTCCGAAGATAAACGCACCCTTTTTGGGATACTCAAAGTAAACTTCAAAGAAACAATAGTTACGTTTAAATAATAATTAAAAAAGGAAACTGAAATGCTGGAGATCACCACCAACTTGGCACCAAGACTGAACGTCGCCCCTTCCTTGATTAACCCCACGCAGACAGTGCTGCCTCCTGGCGCAAATAAGATGGCGTGTTTTGGCGTCAAGATAGGGTTACCATATCATAGCAAGACTGCGTTTTCGCGTCTGGTTCAATGTTGCGATAATGTTATCGAATATAATTGTTTTTGCATGCAGGATTTAGCAGTAATACAATTGTAGGAATAACAACGATAAGCAATTGAAAATTGTTTCTTCGCTATAGTTTTATCAACTCAAATTGCAGACGAAATGGTGACGGTGAATATTGGTGATCAATGACGTCATCAATATCGGTGATTTGAAGCATTGCAAAAACTACGGAGTCCTGACGTGTTGCCACATCAAAGGCATTGAAAGGCTCCTTAACTAGTGCTAAAAGATTATTTTGTAGAAATAAATAAGGCCTACATATATAAAGTTAACTGGAGAAGAAGAAAATGGAATTGTTTATTGGCCAATTGAATCACACTACCCTATTATGATTCTCCCAGAATTAAATTTCCCTACTATTCTGACTTCCAGTTTCGAGCATTTCTCATCAATCCCCTGACCATCATGTTGACAGTTCGTACAGGTTGTCAAATCCAAAAAGTAAGGACTTAGACCCGTTACATACCATTTCTTGATGCAGAAATAGGAATATTAAACAAAAAAGAACAAAATAATGAGGTTGTGCAGTTAGTTTAATTTGAAAATGACCACACTAGTATAACAAATATAATGTATGCCAAAAAAAAAGGTAGTCCTCCAGCTGAAAACAATAAAAAACATTGACATTTTCGGAAATAAGGGGACGCAGAACAACTATGAGCTTCCGAGTAAAGCCCACACTCATTTTTTTAAATAGAATATTGATCACATGCTGAAGAATTAATTCCAGGATAGGTGATGCAAAGCGTAAAAAACTGCAAGTTCAATTTTTTTTTAAAAACAATAACTCTCCAGCTACATGTTTTGCTCATCAGTATCAATTTGTTGATAAATTAATACATCGTTTCAGTATTAGACGATCGAGGTTTCTTGATTTTTTCCAAATTCTTAGTTATTGTGTCGTGCAATGTTGACTGTAAATCAAAATAAGTGATTGTTAGACTATTAAAACTAACAGCACGAGCATTTGCATCCTGTCGTTATATTTGGCGACTTACGTAATGATTTCTCAATTCGCACAAAACGAGTCTTAAGCTTAGAAATTCTTTTTCGTCCAACTCTTGTACAGTGCGCCTGTAATCGTCCTGTAAAGGAAAAGTAAAACCTTAACAAAATCGCAGCGAAATAAAAAGGGAAGATAAAAACAAGTATTCAAAATACGTACCACGTGAGGATATTTGGCCACCTTCGAAACTATCTTTGCTCTAGTCATAAAGTAGCGTGAAATCTGATCAAAAAATGCAGCTGCATCACTCTCCACATTTCTTATTTCCCCCAAAGTATCCTCTTGTATTGACACCCCAAAATTGTTGCCATCTTCGATTCTGGGGATTAAAAACTGAATCCACATCTTCAGCTGCAAAAATAATAATTTGGCATTAATTCTTGATTTCCAGGATTTAAATATTCAATTCTTCAATCACAGAGCAGATGGAAATGCTCTGTGGCAAGATCAACGCACCAAATTGGTATCCTCGACTAGCTGCCGAATATGTGGTTTAGCCAAGTCTGCCAATTCTACAATCAGCTTGTTGCTGGGCACCGTCCCACGTGGCAAAACGAGAACTTTGGTTCCGGGAATGTCATTTTCGAGCGATTCGAATTTTCTCTTCTTGAGTGCGTGCTGAAACCAGAGGGAAATTCTGAGCGACTCGTCCGAGTTATGCAAAAAAAACAGCGACGGGAGAACAGGAGTTCGGTTCTTACCGATTCGGTGTCATGACAATTTGGAATGATTGGTTCGGGAACTGGGATGTTTAATTCAATGTGCAGAACGGCGAGATCGCTCTTAGAAAACTTGTCACTCTATTGGTGAAACAAATACTACACATGGAGAATCCCCCAGATTCCACAAGAATCCAAATATACAAGGTAATTTACTAATTTGATTATTTACCCGAATTAATTCATCCAACTCTAGGACCTTGTTAGGAAAACTTTTCAGAACGAGTTCTTCTGCCTAAATGGTGAAAGGATGTCAAGAAAATAAATTAACCATTAAAAATTCTGCATCCTTGACTGGGGCAACGACAGGCCAGGGCAAGTTTCTTCCAGTTAACCCTTAATGATGTTTAGGTGTAGATTGCTTACGTCTTTCTTAATTTTCTCCTTGTATTCGTGTACCTATAACGAAAATTGGAGAAAATATGGCACACACAGTCTTTACAATTTAGATTTGACATGTTTCTACTAGTCAACTTTGAATAACAAATTATTTTACGTCTTTGATGACGATTTACTGAGTCAATTTGGATGTGCACGAGGACGATGTAGAAATACTCCCTGACGCCAACTTTTTTTTTTTTTGGATAAAGTTTATTTTTATCGTAATTTTTATTGTGCAACATGGCTTAGGCCTATTTCGTATAGCTCTGACAAGCGATGAACCGTGCTTTGAACCGTCTAATAAAAATAGCTGACCAGAAATAAGTACAAAAACAACGAGGCAAATAGTTCTATTAAAAGTTAAATGATCTTTCTCACAAATTCATACCAAATTTATTTTACATGTACGCATTTCTTGTAAACTCGACTACAAAGGCCGAAAACGTGCACACATAAGGAACCAAAAACTAGCGGTTTCAGGAATAGGAATATTAATTAAGGTAGGTTATCAAAATTATGACGCCGTGCCATACCTTCGTTAATACATCATTTGCCATGTTCCGATTAATTAGACACTAAATTGAAATAAAACAAATGAAATCTTATGCAACGTAAAAAAACCACCAGAGATAAAATCCACTGAATGTGGAAAGTGAGCGACAAGCGACTGCAATGACCGCGGGAAGATGAACGCTTTCGTTAAATGTACTTTGTTCGTTATGTCACACACCACGTGATGTATTGCAAAATATACGGATGCCTGTATACTGTTTAAACTTTTTTAAAGGTCATTTTTAAGTGGCTAAAATTATAAACATAGTTCATAATGAAATGTCTATTGGACAACTTATTTTAATACATAATAACAAACTTATCAAATATGCAATGGAATTCCTCGGAAATTCCACAAAATCATCAACCCTAACCAATATAAAACTGAAATATTCCTAACTAAATAGCCATCTAAGTACGTTTAACGAAAACGTAACTATCCAACCCCGGCAAGGTAGCGTCATTTCCGGTTTGAAAGTCGCGCCTTGATGGAGCCGAAATTGATGTTTCGGTAAGAGTATTATTATTTATTATTTTAATAATTAATTGCTTTATATTATTATGCTTCTAGCGTGATTGTAAGAAAATTATGTAAATAACACTGTAAATGATTCGATCCTTATGCTTTTAATCATTGTTGGAAAATTTCAAGTCGATTAAGAGGCCCTACATTACATTTAATTTATTTATATTAAATGCAATCTGATGCAATTTCATGCAATTAAGGGTCCAAATTTAATTGAACATTTGCACCATTTTAGATGGAAAATTTCAGAGTTTTG
>JAQGCC010000611.1:0-33211 GCA_034698905.1 Xestoiulus laeticollis
CTCCCTTAATGCCCCGTCAACTGATTTACCTTAACGAGAACGCATTGGAAAAACAGACAGTGCTGTCAATGTGGTTAACATTAAGGGAGCATTAAGGGAGGCGTGCTCAATCCCTCTAATGCCATCAACAAGGTAAGGTTGCCCCAAACACATGTTTTGAATGAAATGTTAAAATTAATACATATGAAAACATGATAAAAAAGGAATGATTTTGCGAAAATAACTTTTCAAGTTTTATTTGGTTAGTGTTGACAAAATGGTCTTTACCTATTTGCTTCTTCAAATATTTATTTGGCTTTTATATCAGTGGGTATAGTATACTTATTGCGCTCCAAATTTTATTATATCCAATATTTGAGTAAATAACCTAATTATTATATAATCAAACTTATTTCGTTCACGAATTCTGTTTGTCTTATTAGACGAAATAAAAATAGTATTACATCAATTTGTACATTATTCTCATTTTTCGTCTTTGGACATTGTTATAAAAATCGTATATGGAGGCAATCCAAGAATAGAGTTAACTTCTTTTACGTGTGCAATCCAAGAATAGAGTAAACTTCTTTTACGTGTATGAAATTAATATCTGGTTTAATTTTCATTCCCATCATTAAAATTTACTCGATTTTGGTGCAGTGGTCCATTTTTATTTACAAAAAATGCTTTTGTATCGAACCTCTAAACCTCACAATTAAAAAACTGCTGACACAATGGTACATTATATAGAATTTAATCGCATTTTACCATCTGCAATAACCTTTGTTGAAGGTTATCCCTTATCGTTTTTACGAGCTCGCATTTGGATCAGTGACATCCAGCGTGACAACTCCATTATTTTAAGCATGTATACCTGCAGTTCATAGTTTCGTGGCTGCAGGATGAATGGCCATCAGATTAATTACAAAAATGGAGGATTATTAATGCTGCACATGCATCATGTTGCTTAATTAGCAAAATGCATGCTTCTGAAGCGGCGTATCTCGTTACCTTTTTTTTTTTTTTTCTTATTGTGGTTTTGGACACCCTATTTTTTTCAGCTAACTAACTATATATACAGTGTATATGAAATGCAAATTTATGCAGCTATTTATAGAGCAATGCCACGGACTTGCCTTGTTTTTTTTTTGTTGACCAAACAAATGCTTTAACATCATGCTCGTCTTTAAAGGGTGTGTTTTTTAGAATTACTTAATAAACTGCTTTTTCTCGAGTTAGATGATTACCAAAAACGTGTTCGTATATTTTAAGTGATTTTGTGCAAGTTCATGATCGAATTAAAATGAATAGGATTCAGGATAGGTTAAAAGCGTCATCATTTTTTCTTCACATTTTTAGTCTTTCTTATATGAAAGTTATATTGTTTTCAATTATATATCATTTCCTCTAATTTTAAGCACAATGTTCATTTGTGCAAATATCTGATAATCAAATAGAACATTTCAACGTGAAATATTAAAAAATTCAAAGCATTTCAATAACTAAAAACGTAAAATATAAAGCTATAACTTTCTTGCCCACTGTATAAGAAGGGGACGTTGATATTCATCTAAGCAATGGTAATTTAAATAAATATCCAATTAATTTAATTTCATCGATGCCGATTTTAATCTGTCTAGCAATTGAATTTTTATAACTACTATAAAGCTTGGCTCAAACTTGCATTAATGTCTTAACTCAAAATACGAATTTATAATTGCCTACAAATAGCATATTTTGCATTGAGTAAGTCATCAATTTTATGCTGTTTTCCCAAAATTCGGAGCATAGGCAATGTTTACATAAAATGAATAATGTCAATGCCATTTTCTATTGTATTTTAAAATGACAACTATTGCATTATTGTGAATGGAAAATTCGTCAATTTTTATTCAAAATGTGGGGTGTGCCAGAAGTTTTTTTTTTGTCCAAAAAACGAGTAGGTAGTGATGAAGGCGTTGCTTACCCATCCCAGTTTTCTCAAATTCAAACAGACCAATTACGATCCGTGACTGTTCTCCATTGTATATTGTGGATTTAATTGCTAATTAGCTCTCTATTCTGATAGAATAATTGCACGACGTTCGAGGGAGCAAAAACGTTGGCCGTGGATAATGTGTTACGTTTTCTGCAGTGGGTGTCATTTACCCCTGCAGCCGTTTATTTCATATCCTGTGCAAATTAGGGAGCCAACTCTGGGCGGAGATACGGGGTATTTATTTTTCGTGTCAGAAGGGCCCTAAGGACCACCATGGGAATCTCGATACCACATTTATGTCCGAGCACGTACCACCATCATCATCGTGCCCACCTAATTAAGGCCGAGTACAAATTAGACACATCCACTATTGATACTTCATCCGCCAGAGGGTTCCCATCACACAAATTAAAGTTTCAGGTTTTTAAAACAATTTTCCCTGACCATCCTTACGACTGAAAATTCAAAAAAACATGTCTTTGCTCTACTGTAATGAGAAGCAGTTTTAGGACACAATTTACAGTGTTGTGCAAATGAGCATCTCGAATTAGTATCACACAAACTATATTAACATTTTAGAATGAGTTGAAAAGGTTAATTCCCAATTTCTATATACATGTAGAAGCATGACTGTTTGATTAGGCCTACATTGTATGCCATATCTTCACTTTTGTGTTAAAGACAATGAGAAAACGAGTGTAATATTTGTCTTGAATTTACCCTATCTTTTACCAAATAAATTGGTCTATCCAATTTCCCTGACAATTCCAGGTTTTCCAGGTCTGTGGGAACTCGAACATGTATCAAACGAACCAGAGCGCACTAGTATACAACAGGGGAAATGGCGGCTGATGACGACAGAAATGAAATTTTTAATTGGCGTAGGCCTAAAAATGAATCAAACTCGTCCTTGCACTTTATTACCTCATTTAATGTCTTTCCAAGAGGATTTTAATGAGGAACAGCGCGAGGCTTAAAATGCAAATGGGATAAATGAGGAGAAATCCCGAAATGGACGTTGAAATGCGAAGGAGATTGAAGGGAGGTCTGTGTCCTCCAAAACAGAGACATCAATAGGCACCATTGTTCAAAAATCGACCAGAAATAGCCCCAAAAAAAGCGCATTCCAATCGCAATGACGTCATTTAATTCAACGGCAATGAGTCATGCATTATTCTTCCCATATTGCCGGCGAAAAAGGAGAGGATCAATGAAATTTCACCATTTATAGAAAAAGTGTTTCTGGTTATAAACATCGATTTACAAACTTTTGGAACAATAGCTATTTGTCCCTTTGATGGTGGATTACGACAAACAGCGCCATCTATGTTATACATACTAGGTTTCCATAATACAACTCTTGACTTTTATTGAAAAGTTGAATGGGAAGGAAGACTATTACATGTACTTAAACCTAAAATTAAGAAAAAAATTGGCTGAAATTTCACTCTATACTGGTAATTGACTATAAAAATAAGCAATTTCAAAAAGGCTTCAATATGGGATGGGGTGGTGGATTGCAAACCCCATAGGGAGCAGCTGACCAGCCAAAACTGATGGCTTCTGTACCGAATATGACGTCACTCTTGCATATTTCATTCAAATAGCTTAATTGAAATATTCATTTTTTAACAGTGACTAGTCACCAGGGGATACTGAAAACTACAATAAACCTAGTGTTCAAACCTCGTGCAAATGAAAAACCTCAATTTTGCATATATATGTACGTGCTTTCATCTAGGAAGTTCGCATTAATCCGTATGTGTGCAATCACACATTAAATTTGGGCGTAGTCTGCATTTTTTTTTCCTCTAAAAACATAAAAGTTATATTGAAATGGGCTGGCCGTTTGATGAGAGACACACGAATTTTTCTAACTCAAATTGATTCTTGCCAAATAGGACTAACTAAATTGCAAACCCCTCTGATGTTTGTCCACTTATCGTTTTATGTGATTCATTCAAAATTTGAATAAACTTAGGGATGTTATAGACATCCACATCCATCCATAAGTATAATGTCATAGACGTGTTCCAAAACATACGGACCTTGTTATTATTTCAAATTGATATACATGCAATTAGTAAGTCTTGGTCACCTTGCATCTAAAAGACCAAAGATGGATTCTAAGATGGCTATCAAAGAAAACAGACTGCAATGAAACAGGACATACTAACCATATTGAAAAAGCCTGTTCACTAAGCCCTGAAAGTGTGTGGACATTACGAACATTGTTATAATCTACTTTTTTTTTCTCTCAACAGGGATGGTCTCCTCAATGACACGCTCAGCGGACATGAAACCGGAAGGAAGGAAGGATGTGCTTCTAGTGGTGAAGATGTAAAAATTCCTTTGTAGTCATCTTACCGGGCAGCATTAGATCCGAGGGTTCAACCTCTAATACTGTCAGGTAATGATGTCAGCAAAGCATGGAGCAACAGCATCATCCAACACCGTATATGGGCATGACTACCATGATCGTCACTTATACCAAAACCCAACGACGCCATCTTGGAAATTACGTTTGCAAAAACCTTCGTGTTTGTGGGGTTCAAATGCGTTTTTAAGTAAATAACTCAACTGTCACGAGCTGTATATTTCGAGGGAAAGAAAAGTGGGGAAAAAATATGCGTTTCGTTTTAGCTCATAATTAGGGAGAAAAGCATCTTCTCGCGACCGTGTGTCATCCAACTATTTTTGCGGACTTTCATTTTTTAAGTAACATGTTTGTGGAAAAGTTATGCATGCTTGTATACCCCATTTACTGACAAGACAGATACCCTCGGGTACTATATGGAACCCCTATTTTTCCTGACTAAATGGTTTCCAATGCAAAACTTTAAAACACGATACCAGATTAAGCCCAAAAGAAATTTGTGAACAACTAAAAACTGGAACATATCTGAAGCATGTGCCAATTGCACGTGCCCAGTGTTCCAAACACTTTGAACAGAACTGAAGCATGTGCCAAATGCACGTGCACATGCAGTGTTCCCCACTTGAAAAGCATGTGCTAATTGCACGAGCAAGCAAGTGTTTTTAACGTTGCACAAATTGTAATGCAGGAATGCAATTCGAGCCAATGTCAGCACATGTGCCATTCTGCATCTAGCAGAACCATTTTAACTATAGGTTTTAGGGTAACTTTTAGTTTAAATTCAGCTTAAAATGCAACACTGTTTAGAGAAACTAAAAGTAGATTAGAAGATCCCATGCAAAATAGATAAAAGGAAAGCTATACATGCCCACTATAGTGTATAAGATACAGTGTACGCCATCTACCGGCAGCTCCAACCCCTTATGTACTGGCCAGCTAGTATTATTTTCGTCACAAATAGTCATTCCATATGAAAATCCAAATAAAAAATCTTTGTTTCCACATAAAACGTCATTATTTCGGCTCATCCATTAAATATCCTGGCCTAGTCATCTGGCTTGTGTCAACTGAATAAACAACCTTTAATGACTACATTCAATCAAATCGACGCCCACACCCTCAATCTCCACCCTTCTCATTCAACTCCATATGCTATAGTATGAGCTTGTATTTTTACATATACATGTATGTAATATAACGTATTATGAAAAAAACCGATGTAATATACGTAGGGGAATTGCAACGACTAATGAGCTGACATTTTGCCTAGAATTTCTGGGATATTAGCTGTTAGTCCCTTCCTACCACTGCTCATTTCTGGCTATAATATTCCCATAGATTATATAATATATACACTCATTAATTCCACATTGGACTGTCATTGCAACATTGACTTTTCGCAAAATTAAAACCTTGGCAATGATGAAATAGCGTGTGCTTCAATGATTATATAAAACTAATGTCACGTGGCATGTATAACGAAGGATTTAATAGGCCTACCCTATATATCCATGGGCAAAAAAAGATTTGGAACTAAAAGTACTATGCCAGCACCTCCTAGCAAAAGTTCAATTAGAAATAATCATGGAAAAGTGATTTATTTTGTAAAAATCATCCAAATTTCAACACAAATATTCCACATCCAGATGGACATTACAGAACATTGTAGATTGGGTCCTGAAACACAAATAATAGACCCTAGCAGCTACTAGTGCCATATTTTAAATTTTAAGTCGTCAGGATGGTCAGGGAAAATTGTTTTAAAACCTTGGGAAGTTTAAAATGTCATGCATGGTATCTTAATTTATTCCTAAATTATATTTATAAGTTGGGAGTGTTATACACGTAGAACTAAGCATTCTTTGTTTATTTTCACGCCTGTAGTTTGGTATCGTGTTACCAGCATGTTCCTTTCTCCGTATAACAATCTAAATTTACAAACTCTATTATTCGTGTGTTTTTTATGGGACACTAATGAAGCTGGAAGGGCCGTTAAGTTTAAAACGGGTGCTACTTTATTCGTCCAGGACGTGTTTTTTTGGCCCAAAAATGCCCGGGCGAGGAGGAAGGCATTTTTATCCCCTAAACCAAGCCACGAATTAGTGGAGACAGGCAGGTGCTGAAATAGCTTAGCAGCTGTTCGAGATTTATAACTTTGAGATGAAAGCTTTTGTTTTAGTCCAACCAAAATCTCCAAGACTTCGAATACGACAGGAAAGCAGTTATTCTTTTTTTTTTTTTTCAAGAAAAATGAGGGAGACAGCGCCATGCAACAGTGAATCCAATTGCTAAAATTAGCATTTTTCTTACATTAAAATTCCAAGCACTCCTCAGTGACTCTTGCCGGAAACAACGGTCTTTAAGGACACACTGTAGATAACCATTCCCTCTCCATGCAGTGTACCTGAATTCAATTAAATGTATACGATTTATTGCACTTCTTTTAAAACCACGTTTTCGGTTCAATAAATCAAAAAAGTTTCTAGAAAATTTTCTAATTATCAAATTCATGATGCTCAAAAATTGATTATGTGTCCACGGGGAGGGGAAAATAAATCACGTAATTGTCATCGTCTTCATTGGACACCCTGTATATCAGTCAAAAGGCATAATTATAGTCTAGGAGTCTCCAAGAAATTGAAATTTTCAACTTTCCCAGTTTTTAAAACAATTTTCACTGACCATCCTGACGTCTAAAAATTCAAGAATATATTTGAAAAAAGTTTTTAATTATGCGGTTAGTTGAAAAAAAAAAAAACAGTTATCTACAGAGTGTCCAATGAAGACATTGACAATTACGTGATTTATTTTCCCCTTCCCGTGGACACATATCGTGAAATTGTGTAATAACTGGCGTTGTCCAGTGTCTCTTGGCGTGGGGGGGAGAGTGGGTTACTTTGCAAATTGGTTTTTATCGAGTTGGCAGCATTTCTAGGCATGAATTTTCTTGGCAATGTACTCCTATTTTCACAAGGGTGATTACGTTCGACTAATTTTTCGTGGCGTTTTGCCAAATGAGGTAAACGCTGAAATTAACGCCAAAATACAGGAACGTATAGTATTTAGTTGCATTGGAACTTATTTATACAAAGTGGTTAATGGGGTGATATTACAAATGATGCTTACATGGATGGTTTAATGTATACAGAGACAGAAGTTCAAATTCACAATATAAATTGGATAGGAAATGGATATCACATACAACAGGGTTCGTACAGGTCCTTGAAAGTCCTTACTTTTGCTTGGACGAATTTCAAGGCCTTGAAAAGTACTTACTTTTTTTTATAATTTGGTCAAAGTGCTTACTTTTGGAAATTCTAACGATCAGATAGAGTTTTAGTGGGGTTTTAGTGGTGTGTATTTGTTAGTTGTGTTATCACTGATGGCACGAGGCATCTCATATTAATTATCCTGATTTCGACATGACACCATTCCTCAAATGGTCCTTAAATTTTTGTACAGTACACTTGAAAAGTCCTTACTTTTTGTACAGTACACTTGAAAAGTCCTTACTTTTTGGACTTGAAAACCTGTACGAACCTTGATACAAGTACCCAATAGCCGATTACAGATGCATTTGACCCTTTACAAGAGCCTAAGTGCCCTTTGAATAATCTGTTGCCAAGGACCTAATCACCTTTCGACCCTTAATTTCCCCCATGTTGACTTTTTCAAGAGCCCAATTGCCCAATAATCATTCCCATATGATATGCCTTTAAAAATGGTGTTAATACCATTGCTATGCTAGAATTTTAATTGTGACCTTCTATGACATATACCATGAAGTGATATTATGCATCTGTCATCTTGTTTGCTCGTGCTCATGACATCAATACGGTCCCAGCATCGTTGTTTAATGTCCAAATTACCCCTTAAGGCATCCTGTAAAACGAAAAGAAATAAACATGTATAAACAATATAAACATGTAGCTTCCTGTGAATATTAGTTGAGGGTTTTTGTGACATCAGGATGTCAATGATGTCCATTCACCATTGCGTCTTCAGTGACGTTATGACTGAATTGGTAGTGGGGGAATTAGGAGGTGGGGCTGACTTCTATTTTTATGACGCTTCATATCCGGGACCAAAACAGCTTTGATCTGGATTTGAATGTTTTGACCTGACGCGTTTAACCTCTCTGCCAAAAAAGCATCACCCAGCCTCCTCTCCTTACATTTCACTTTTCTGGGTGCAATGGCATTCCAACATTAGCCTAGGAGTTAAGTTTTTTTTTTATCCAGGCTGTGGGTCCTGGCTTCCATTTTAGCCCACCCACTCCCTAATTCCCTCCACCCCCGTCGCCATTATTATTACACAGCTGCCGGCTGTCATAACATGGCTTCCTGGTTATATTTAAAATCTGTATCACTAAACACAGGGACATAGACGAAACATGTTTTCAACACGTTATTTTACCTAAATATGTCTTTCATTAAACATCCTACTATTTAAGGACACGATTATTCGCTTACCTCCTAATTAACAACTTACTTCAATTAATAGTGTTTTCAATTCAGATACGATGAGAAAAATGTTTTAATACTACATGTATATGATCCCAAATTTAATTCAAGGTGCTGATGTGCACAAAATGTTGTCATATTTTTTTAATGTGGAAACCTTGTAGTCACAAAAGTATTTCAGTGGTATGGACTGATATCATAGAATTTTAAATTTACACTTTTCATATATTTATACCATCGTATAAGACCACCACGAATGTTGCGTTAAAATATCTCAAAATAACTTAAGTACATGTATTTGAAAATGTATTGATTTATGAGTTGGTCAGCACAGTGTATAATCCTGTTCTAAAACCCCTTCTATGGTAATATTCAAAATGTAATCCATACCCGTCCAGCAACTTTTTTTTAACTTGCCATATAAATACCAGTTTGCAAATCGTGATATAATTACCTAGCTCGTAAAATGAAACGAATATATTTGAGAGCAATCTGATAACATTAATTTGCATACTGAATCTGTATTTCTACGCGTATACCTAACCTATATATGCATTATTTATGAGCAAAAAAAAAAAATGGCGCCCCTGATGAGGTTACGATAGGTAACGAGATGTGACCCCCACCTCACGTGACACCTAATTAGTAACGCCAGCATTGCGGAAGTGACGTCACATAACCCTAAATGAGGTATCATCCCTACATGTACTTTCCATTGCATTTGAAATCTGGTCTAAAATGTTTCCATGTAGCAATTAGTAATTGTACTTTCTTTTATCATAATTGTCGAGAGTAATATAATAGGCGTTATTATTTTAATTGGGTCTAGTGCTTGGTTTACGAACGTTGAATCATGTAAGTTTACGAGTTATTCATTTCAAACAAATCACGAAGGCTACCAATTATGTGCAATTATTTTACTGTGTTGTTTGTATCTTGTTTTTTGTTTCTTTAATAAAAGATCTTAGGGCTATTTAAAAGATTTATTGTTTTTTCTTACACGTAAATCCCCAACATGAAAATGAGTACAGTAAAGTTGTTGAAAAATCACTTATTACATAGCATGCTATCGTCTTACATTAGTATATTTCTTTAGAATGCCACGTGTTTGGAGTGCATTGACATTAATTTAATGCATTGACATTAATTTAATTCATTAACATTATATTTTTAAACTCTCATTATTATAACCTCCATTTAGAATTTCAATGCAATGATTTCGTGCTATGTATCCTTATGCACTTTTTTACCCCAATTAGAAGTACTAAAATTATTCATTATCTAATTATATTACTGTACTGTAAGACTAATAAAAAAAATTAAGGGAGGAAATGAGAATGGAGTTAAAGGTGACCTCAAGTGAAAAGTCACATGACACAATTAAGTCACGGGCAATTAACTTATGTAAAACTTAAAAGTCTAGTTTTTATAACTCGTTTTAAAAGTAGATTGGAATTACATGTACATGTAGTATGTAAACTTTAGGATATTAAGTTTGAAATTTTATATACATTTCCTATAACAGGCATGTTTCATTGCACATTCATGTAGATTTATATCAATGTGCAACAGGTATTTAGAACAGGTTCTCTGCCTTAATGGTTTAATGTTTTATGGTTTTAAAACCTTTCTGCCTTTAGGGACAGTTTGTTAACTTTTTAAAAAAAAAAAAACTTTTAAAAAGTTGATCCCAATCCGAATTTGAAGTTGAAAAAATGTCAAAAATTTCATTAAATCCATTACATGTTTACTTAACATTTTTGTGTAATGTTTTTGACAACGTTAACCCCTGAAAGCATTTAAGGGGTCACCCCTTACTGATAAATCGTAGGTGAAAACATGACATATGTCTCAATAAATTGCTAAATACAAACAGGTAAAACAAAAATAATGTTCGTTATTGAAGAAAACGTGTAATTAAAATGCATCCAATTTCTCAATTCGTCTCTCTGGACACAAGGGGCTACCGGTTGATCATGTGGGTGCGTATTTTTATTTCCTCGTGACCCCTGGGGGTCGGGGTCATGCCTGCATCTCTAGGAACAATAAAACAATGCGTGCTGTGTTTTTTACGACGGCATCATAAATGCAATACTATAAATTAAATGCGGGCGGAACGTACATACGTGCACTATGGCCAAATGAAAAGCTAATCATAAAAGTTAGCTCGCTCATGAATTAGAAATTAAGGGGGACGTCCATAATAAACAATTACGACGCGTGAGTCATAAAAACACAAAGTCCGTCATATCCTCCTTCCATTATAGACACATACAGTACACTGTACATTATATGACAATGAGTGCACGTTTTTTTTTCAACAAAAATTGTCAGAAACAGATTGCAGACACTGTTTGTAAATTAAGAACCCAGAACGAAAAAATCTCCAGCAGTTAGGTAAAAACTATGAGAATAATGAGATTATGTAACATGCTGAGATATAAGTTCTTTAATAATACGATTATGAGATCTCAATATTTATAATTTTCAATTGAACTTTTCCATAATCTCATAAACCAATGGGTGTCTTATGACTTATGCTATGAAATTTACCACCATGGGCTCTCTGATATGAGACCCCTTTGATAATTAAAATATGGATCAAATGTTTGTCTCATTTGGTCCTATGATACTGGGTTTCATTTGAGGTCCCTTTGATATTAGGTTTAATTTGAGGCTCTATTGATATTGAATTTCATTTGAAGTCCCTTTGACATTGGGTTTCATTCGGCTCCTTTGATAATTGGGTATCAGTGTCTCGTTTCTTTTGATAGTCTAATTTAGTCTAATATACATGAATATCTAGGTTCTATAAAAACGAATTATTATCATTTAATAAGTTGTCTCATGCATTTGAAGTGCATTTTAACATCACAGTAAAACCTGTCTAAAAGCATACTCTTGGGACGAGTGAAAATGTATACTTATAGTCAGGGTAAGCTTTCAGATAGGTTCATCTCTAGACATGGGTCCGAAATCAGAACCTACACGTACATTTTTTGCTTTTAGTGACGGTATTCCTTTACACAGGATGAATTTAGACAGGTTCTTCTGTACTTTATTATAATGTACTTTATAAGCTAAATGTTAAAAATGCTTAACATTCTCGTTTTTGAATCTTGCGACTTTCGCGTAAAAATGGTTTCAACTGATACGTCTAAGTCTTCCATGGTTCAATGGTCAGTGTTGATGACCAAATGAGTTGGTCGTCCGAAAGGTGAAAATGGGCGACACCAACATTTTCAAACAGGTCTCTGATTTAGAAAGCATCCTTATCATTTGGCCTTCATCATAAATGCAAACCCGAGCGAATCAGATTGCGATCTCTAGTTTTATCTTGCCAATGGACGTTTTGGCAACACCTGCAGCCGGACACCTTTCTTGTCACACCTTAGCACTAGAAGTAGAGGTAGTGGACACCTCGAGAAGAGTCCTTCAGGGCATATTCAAACTACTCGAAACCCTTTCAATAAAACAAAACCGCCATCGTGTCAATATCCTTCACTTCCATATCCATACTCGATGACATCTTGATTGATTTTTGGGGTGCCACGTCATCAACTGTTAATGATGAATCAAAATAAGCTTATTTTGGTGTCACAAAATCCCTGATGTCTCTTTAATGAGAAAGCCCAAGAAGAATAAACTACATACATGTATAACGAGCGTCAAGGGTCTGGACCAGTGTTCGTTGTATCGAGAGGTCCGTTTTTACACATTTTTTCGCTCCTATATAGGCTTTCTTGACTTTTTATAGCAGTTTTTAGCGACTGAAATATGCCATAATTTTTTTGCTCCAACAGTACTTATGTCTTCTATCGAACACCATAAATACAATTTTCACCAAATGCTGTAGACAGTGTACATTAAAGCTCATTTTGCAGTATTTTGAGTACCCCTTAAATAAACGTTAGAAAGTTTTAAGGATATTAACTTTTAAAAACAATCCTAAAAATCAACGAAAATAGGAATCTTAATACGACACAACAGGATGTTCTTTGTCTCTGACCCCTAGGACACCAAATTACCGCTCGTTATAAACAGTCATTTAGTAGTATGGGATATAGCGAAGACATCAACCGAACCGTTCGTTATATCGAGCGGTTTGTTATTCCGACAGGCTAAATACACAAGAGGTGAAGAGGTATAAAGCTACAAGCATGTTAGTCGAGAGCAGCAACTCTGTTCGTTATATCGAGAGCCGACCGTAATGAGGATCATCTACCGAACTTTGTTTTTGAGTTTTGGACATTACTTAATCGCTTTCAGACTCTCATCATGGTTCCTGAAAAAGTCGATTCGACAGCAAACTAAGGTCAAAGGGCACCTGGGCAAGGAAGGGGGCATCCACCTTGAGTTCTTAAGAATTCTCCAATCGGTCGAATTGAGATTAAAACAATTCTTAGAAAGACCACGGATGGCCAAAGCAGTTTTTTTTTTTTTTTTGTCGTTGGCACCTTCCATCTTTGATTCCATTGGCTGTTGAGTCATTAATGGACGAAGGGAGTCAGTGTTTTGCAGGGCGCAACACGACTTTGGTTTTTGAAGATAGGGAGGAAAAGGTTTAAGAGGTGGGTGGGGACGACGCAGGAATGTTGCGCCCCCCCTCCTTCTTACCACAACGTGAAGAGGCACCCCACCTTAGCCGCCAACGATTTATTTGCTGAAATGCGAGCTGAGACCAACGACCTTCTTCAAGCTCAACCGAACAACCAGAGACATTTTAAGCCTATGCCAAGGGCAGCACGACGGGCTCAAGCGATAGGAATTAAGGTGGCGGCCCACAAACACAACATTTTAACATTATCATGGACAATAAACACCATTCAATAATTCACTTTTTATAAATATTCAATGAAAGTCAATGGCATTTCTACATATTGTAATTGTACTTGATTATAAAAAATATAGATCAACATTGTGTAGTCTTCATGGTCTCAACCATAATGCCTATACCCCCATAGTCTCTCATGCAGTATAAATAACGTTCTATATAACGAACGGCTCGGCAGGTCCCTTAAATGAAACTCATGGCATTTCTACATATTGTAATTGTACTTGATTACACAAGCAAAGATCGACATTGTATAGTTTTCATGGTCTCAACCAAAATGCCTATGCCTCTCATGTATTAGCCTCTCATGCAGTATAAAGAACGTTCTGTATATCGAACAGCTCGCTATAACTTATTTAAGGGGTACTCAAAATACTGCAAAAGCAGATTTAATGCATTTTAATGATTGAATACACTTGGGGGAAAAAAGTTATGGCATTTCAGTAGCTAAAAACTGCTATGTGTACTAAAAAGCCATGAAAGCAGCCTAGGAACAAAAAATGTGTAATAACAGCCCTCTCGCTATAACGAACGAATGTCACATCACCATAAGCGTTCGTTATAACGAGAGAAAACATTCCTATTTCTACGAATAGAACACATCGTCAAAATATAGGTTTTAAGTGAATGAAAGTTTGCAAATCGGTATTGAATTCATTTGTTACATGTAAGTACTACAGTGTACATGTAATACAATTGAATTTCAAACTTTCCCCTATTGATATTGGCACGTATTTTGTCTCACTAACTAGTCTGGTACACGAATCAACGTCGTGTTAATATCGTGATATAAATTTATTCACCGTCAACATTATCAATCCGATATGACGTGACGGAAGAAAATAATCAATTTTTGCTTATCGATACTGAATTTCAATGCGTCTTCTTCTGCCTATACGTCACGCCACGCGAGGTTTAATATATTAAAACACGTACACATGTAGGCTTAAGTCAATAAATTCATTTCGGCAAAGTCAGCAAACTTAAATTTGGAGCCACCATAAAAAGTAGCCAAAAATGAGTACAGCGTGCGAAAATACACACGGGGAAAGGAAATACAATTAGGTTTGTACCAGCGCCACTCTTACATGTACATGTATATCCATGTACATGAACTTAGCAATTTATAAAAAAGGTCAATTAAAGCAAAATTATTTAACAACATTTGACTTTTTGTGTAAAGGGAAATGTAAAATATTGTACTATATGAGACTATATTTAGTCTCTATTAATATTATAGTATCTATTGAGTAATAAAGGCGGCATATACAGAAGCCTCCCAGGTGGAAAAAATAGATTTAAGGACACATGAAAATTTCAAGATATGGCTGCATATATCCCATTTAAAACCCAAATATGCCATATGACATATCTACCCAAATATGTCTAGATATGCTATAGCTGGGTATATGTGGCCAATTTTGGATGCATTCAAATCTTGAAAATTTCATATATGGCCATATCTATTTTTCCACCCGGGGTATTAAAGACGAGGAAAAATGTAACACGATGTCACGATTCCAATATGTAAATACGAAAACAAAGCGTTTTGTTGTGTGCAAATATCGAAACAATGCACCTTTGAAAAGGTGAGTCAAGAAGAATTCATATCAGTCAAGACATGTCCGTCACCTGATTTTCAAATAGGATGGCTACCGGAAGAGTTGGTTGATGGTGGTGGGTCAAGGTTGACGACAGGAGGCTACATGTCCACATTAAACGAAATTTTTGAAATCAATACGGAAAAAACTAATCCACAATATCTAATGACTTACATGTATTTTTAATTTCATTGTAATTTACATTATATTGTAATTTCTCACCAGAAATGCATCTAGGGATATTCCCAGCAGGCTTCATATTGAAATTTGATATGTATTTATAATCAAGGGAACCTTGTCATGTTGCTGAAATTCATTGAGTTCAGAAGCAACCTTGCAATATTCCCACAGAAATGAAATTTTCAACTTCCCTGAAATCCAGTTTTGAAAATAATTTTTAAATAACCTTCCTGACGACTCAAAATTCAGAAATCTGCCTAATAACTTCTTGTCTATAAAGGGTTCCCACATTTTTTTGAGAATGAAATTCTCTGACTTTTCCATGACCATTTTAAATTCCCTGACATTCCAGGTTTTTTCCAGGTTGTGGTAACCCTGCTCTAGCTCAAAAAAGCTGTTTTAGAGCACAATATACAATTTTCTGCAAATGAGAGTAACTTTTAACTCCTTGTTTTCACCCCTTTAAATTTTAAGGGGAATTTTAGGGGAGTGAAACATTTCATCGAGCATTGAACGGATCAATTTTTGCGATATCCAAACCTAAGAAGTCAACAAACCAAAGTGGAAAAAATGTCTACGAATTGTTCATGAATTTGATGGGAGACAAGGATTAGGGTGACGAAGACAGGTCAACAATGTCCCTGTGAATTAAATCCTAATTAATTAATGGTGGATCAAATATCCGAAAACCAGTTTTGTCTCGTCAATATAATGGTATAAGATAGTGCTAGAAATACAGAGGGGGTGACAAAAAAAAGTTGACTACAATAAATGGGTTGAGAAAGAATGAAAAGTTCGTGACCTTTACAGGGTGAACCGGTTGGGGTCGCTCTGTAAAAGATGCTAATTAGTATGCCGAGCACAACATTGATCACGATTGATTTCAAATCCACGATCTAAAACTTTGGAAAAAAATAGGAGAGCTAAAAGTGAAGGCAAAAGCGAGAAAGGGGTTGAAAATTATAAAAAGCGAGATTCTTGGCCAAGGTATTCGTCCTAGCAAAAAAAAAGGAGAGGAGGGCATTTTCTTCCTAAAAAAAGCCATAAACCTATCAAAAATTTCGATTAAGAAGCACCTGCCGTGCAGACCTACATGTACATGTAGCTAAAAAAATGAATAATATGTAGAAAGCTGTACATGTATCTAGGTCTTATAATTGCCGATAACACTGCACTATACAGGGTGGTCCTAAAGTCAATGTCACCACACTTTTTTTTCTTAATCTCATAGTTATGAAAATTATATTAGTGCTGTTAGATAGGAAGTCATGTGAGATATCAACTGTTGTTATTAGATTTTACCTACGACCATTTTTTCATGGAAACCCAAATTATAACTTTTTAGCCGTAACACTTAGGACAAAATGTCAAACTAGGAATGGGGTGAGAGTGGTCTGTTTGTATGAAATCAACTGTTTTCGTCTTCATTGGCAATTATTTAAAGTTGTTACAATGTTTTTAATAACATGGGGAAACGTCAAATGGTAGCTACGCTGCAGTGCACCCACGTTATGTAGCGTAGCTAACATTAGGCGTTTCCCTCAGTTCTTAAAAACATTGTAACAACTTTAAATAATTGCCAATCAAGACCAAAAAGGTTGATTTCTTAAATTTAAATCATTCTTTTCATTTTCCTAATTTGACATTTTGTTCTAAGTGTTACGGCTAAAAAGTTATAATTTGTGTTTCAGTCAAAAATGATCATAGGTAAAATCTAATAACATCAGAGGATAGAGCACAGATACCTTTTTATTTAATAACATTAACAGGATTTTAATAACTATTAGATTTAATAAACAAAGTGGGGTGGCAATGACTTTTAGTCCACCCTGTATAATATTATGCTCGTGATCAAAATGATGTTATACATTATAAGAGTGTTCAACAAATTCATAAAAAGTTGAAGACTCAATAATAAAATTGAACATATTTTAAGCCTCGGGTTCCAATTATACAAATCAATGTTCTTCAGACAAAAGAAAGACCCCCCTCATATTTTCAATTAACACTAGGAAAAACAGATGACTCTTCCGCAGCACACACCCTACATGTAGGCCTACAAATTGTATATCGTACGGAGGGGATAAAGGTAATAAAACCCCCGGTATTAATTCCTGGAAACAATGTTTTATTTATGTTTGTTATAGCTCGGTTGTCTCACATACATTCCCAATTGTGTTTTTTTGTCACGAAAGATGGCGTGACATACCAATCAATACACTGCCAACTGTTAACTAAAAATGTCTCATTATAGCGAACTGCTCCCATGACGTCACAATGGACATAATCAAACACGGAAGGCGATTTTGATGAAGGAACATCAACTAATCGATAAAGTGTGATCGTAAAATCAAACCAAATAAATGCATGTATTCATAAATTATAAAAGTGAAAACACTCTTAAAAAAAACTAACCCTTTTTTCATGAATTCAATTGAAAAATATTAATGTTAAGGTTATTCAACTTGTTCGTTCTACTTTTATGTAGGGATTTTTTTGTTTAAAATTCCTGAGAAGGACAACAGTTCAAGTTCTCCAAAATCCACTTCTTTTTATTCACTCGAAAAACCATCCGGTTGTTACTGGGGTTAAAGGTTGCGACGTTTCTTAAAAACCTGCCATGATTTATGCAGATTATTCAGCGCATTTTAACAACCGTTTAAAGTTTTTGAAAAAAATATAATGTGGGGGTTATTAATTGTGCCTACATGAAACCCACCCAAAAACTTACGGCCTTTCAATTACTATAATCAAGTGTAGAGGTCAAGGTTCACATAGCACACGCCATCAAAATGGCCGCCGTCGATGACGTCATAATGGAGCCTACATTGGATATGCTGAAATTTTCATACACCATTTTGTTGATGGTGTATGGGTTCCCTTTACAACATGCATTACAAGCAGTGTACATGTACATGTGGATTGTATTCATTAAAATATGATTATCTACATTGTATTTCAGTTTCATTATTAGTTTTAAGGTGAATGAGCTTATAATTTAACCCCGAATTACATTATAAATTATAATTTATGCACATGTGCACGCAATTCATATACTGTAGGTACATGCACATTATACAGATTCAAAAGGGGATTAAAGCATTAAAAAATCTTTTGTTTTTTTCATTTTGCTTCTCCAAAAGTTCAAAGATCAGCTGTTTTTCAATGATTCGACCGAATAACAATGAGAAATTTACCCACGCCACTAATATCGTGACCACTATACAATACACCACTGTATTTTTAAACAAAAGAGCGACGCCCGCATCATTGTTTTGGTGATGAGGAACCTGTAATTCAATTACATTTAACAGGTTGTGATTTTTGGAGGTGTATATACTACAGAACCCTGTATATTATGCAATGTAGCGTGCGGTTAGATCTTTTAACCACTTCCTCACCAGGTTAATCAATTTCCCACAACATAATGTGCATGTAGAATACACAGGGTTTCAACAGAAATGAGATTTTCAATTTCCCTGACTTTTCCAGTTTTTAAAACGGTTTTTCTTTACCATTTTAATGACGGGACATTGTTTTAGGACACAATTTGCAATGCATTATAGTGAGGTATAAATGGTGTCAAAGGACATGCTAAGATTAAGTAGAATTCAAGTAATGTTACATAAACATATTTGCATGTACATGTAAAAGGGGTTGTTCTAGGCATCATTCCATGCTAATTGACCGAGGAATGTAATGCCAAGAAGGATTTCTCGAAGTGTGTCTTAAATTTACGACTTCTTTTAATCCCCTCGTAGCTCGGAATGCCAAAGTTATGACATTGGCTTTTTTAGGACAGTTTTTTACGATGCTTTAGAACATGTTGCCACTCGACTTTTGTTGTGTCCTGTTGCTTCTATACTTTGCCTATCTGGCAGAATGACCAGGCCTTTTTTTAAAAAAGTCATTTTGGGAAGGCCAAACTTGTTCAAGCTGTATACATTTAGTAACCGTCTGGCGAATTGAAAACACCCATCAATCAGCATTATATTTAAGAAATAACAATCATTTCACTTCCCGATTAAAAACTGAACATTGCGAGGCGTTAATAGAACGACCAATAAATAATACGTGACTGTTTAAATGAATATATACATGCAGGCCTACAATGTATACATGATAACTAGTATCATTGATATGAGTTCCTACAGACCTGGAAAACGCCATGAAATTGTCAGGGAAATTGTATAGACCTAAAATAGTCAGGGAAAAGTGGTGACTAGAATCATGTACATGAATAACAAGAAGGCCTGTCATTGATATGGATTCCCACAGACCTGGAAAACGCCATGGAATTGTCAGGAAAATTCGATAGATCTAGAATAGTCAGGGAAATTCGATAGACCTAAAATAGTCAGGGAAAGGGGTGAATAGATCCCTTATTTGGGGCTTGAGTTATGGTCATATGCCGCCCTTAGGGTCATGATATCATAACAAAGTATACGAACAATTTTTTGACAATTGTTTGGATATACGTCCCAATTTAGGTCCTAAATTGAAACTTGTCGATTGTATACATATGTTTACTGAATACGAATGTTGTATACATGTATAGAAAATGTTTATATAGTATTTATACTGCATTTGGCATTTTATCGAATGCGATGGGGACAAAGCTAAACTAATTTGTATATACGTTTTAAATCTGGAATTTCTGTCGCATTTGTTTACCTTTAATGTCCCTTAGTGAATAAACTACGATACACGTTTACTGCGTATTTCTAGAATGAGCTTGATATTATAAAAGTAAACCGATTTTCATGAATGAGCATTACTGGCAAAAAAGGAGGTGAAAAAAATGCATGAATGAAAGGAATATAGGTCAAAACCCCTCTAAAAGATTGCAATATAGTGAATGGAAAATTAAGACGATATTAATAGGGCAACCTCGTTTCCTTATTTGGCAGCTTATTAGGTCAGATAAACAGCATTTAAATCACCTTATTACAGGAAACGTGAGTTGGAGTGGCGCCACCGAAGCAACGTAGGTGGCAATAAAAAAGCAACGCTTTATTTCTTACAACTTTCTTATAGTTTTTTTTTAAACAATTATGGGACAGGTTTTCCATTTAAACTACCTTAAAAAATGTACGATTAGGAAATAAACGAACAGTCAATATGAAATATTTTAACGAAAACTTCTTACTTGTATATGTGGCAACGACATGTACTACAACTATTCAAATTTAAGTGCAAACTGATTTACATTAACCCGTGTCACTATATCACAAATGTCTTACAGAAAAGGTAAACAACATGGTGGTCATAACTTTATGTCTACCATACCAATGAGGATCACGATGCTAAACAGGCTTTAAAACTAAAACGAAATTATATTATGACTCGACAAGGTTTATGTTCATTAGAATAACATTTGTATGGAATTTGCACGTGTAACTCGTTCTTTAAACATCGAAAAGTTATAAATAAATCGCATATTATAATTATACTCACTTTTACATTGACATTAAACCCTATATTTATATCAACAAACTACCCTTTCGCTATTTTTGGAATTCTAGAACACCATTATAATTCTATATAACTGCATTACTATTCTAGAATGCATGCTTTGTTATTCTAGAACCTTGCATTACTATTCCGGAATACCCCGCATTATTGCTGAAGAACATTGCAGTATTATTCTCAAGCACATGCATTATTATTCTAGAACACATGTATTATTATTCTAGAATACCTCATTGTTATTCTAGAACAACTCCATACGTTTCAATGAAAGAACTCGCCCACGCGCACTATTGCCCCTTAAGTTAGGCAAACAATGCTAGCTTCGAATTGGGCTTTTCGACAATTTTTTCTCGTAAAATGATGAAAAATTGACAATTTTTTTTTCTAAAATTACTTAAATCGGATCTTATATTAAAGGGTAGGTTTTAATGCTTATCTAGATACTTTATAGTTGTAGGGTTTTAACGTGGAATTCGTCCAAAAACTATGGTATTCTGCACCAGGAGGGAAAGTGTTGCATTCCCTTAAAATTCAACATCGAGTATAAATTTTCGTCATACGTAAGCCTAATTGTTTTAAAAAGGGGTTTACCTTGGGAACACCTTAGAAAAATGTACATTTCCTTTCGGGTAGACCTCCGTAGACGTGTTTTTTCACTTCCTGATTCGTGTTGCCTAAGACGCGGGGGTGTGCTTGTTAACAAGGTTATCCACTTTGCAAGGGCTATAGGGGAAAATACAACGCAATTCGATTGTTACGTGATAAAGTCTAGTTATCACTACCATAACGCATTTCTAATTGCTTAATTAATACTGGGAAGGAGACTTGGGAACGCCCATTTTGGCCAAAGAAGACCAACCTTCTTCACGGTTGGTTGACAATTTTTATTGTTTCTATGCTGCTTAACCCTTTGGTGACCATCTGATGTCATACAATGAAAAAATGCCAGAAAAGATATGGCAAATTGGATCAATTTCGGCATTATGCTGTCTACTGATCATCGGAATAATAATACTGGCTTCTAGAATCATCATACGGTGTTCTAGAATAATAATGTTTGGTGTTCTAGAATCATGATATGGTGTTCTAGAATAATAGTAATGTACATTGTTCCAGAATCATATTATACAGTGTTCTAGAATAATGATGCGGTGTTCTAGAATATCAGCACATTGTGCCAGTAAGTTACAGTGTTCTAGAATAAATATTATGCAGTGTTCTAGAATAATAGTACATTGTTTCAGAATCATATTAGTGTTCTAGAATCATGATACGGTGTTCTAGAATAAAAATGCAGTGTTCTAGAATAATAATGCCGTGTTCTAGAATAATAATGTAGTGTTCTAAAATCATATTGTAGTGTTCTGGAATAATAAGTCGACATTTTAAACTCTTTGGGGGATTTAATTATAGGCAGTTTGATTGAAGGGCGGTTTCGTTTTTCGACTCTTCTCAATAATGTGGGTGTTTATTGTGTTTAAAACTTGTCTAAACTCATGCAGATAATAAAGGAGCCTGAGCCACGCATCTCAGTAAACAAATAAACTCGGCATTTCCAAAAATGGTCAAATTTCGCAGCAGAAACGTAATAAGAAAATGACAACAAAAAATTCGACGCATTTCTAACTGGGATGAAACCCTTTTAAATTGCGTCTACATGTAGTTCGAGTTTTTTAGCGTGTGAAGAAATGTCCGAAATGTGCGAAATGTCTGCCAAGAAATCGAGTTTTCATCTAAAATTAACTTTCCACTAATAAAAGCAACGGAAATACATCGCATATACACTGTACTGTACAGGCTGCGAGTGTACATACGTGTATACTTTATATACAGTATTTGGAGAAATAGGCTCAAATTCTAAAAAAAAAAACGAATCTTTAAATTTGGCGAGGTCACGTATTTCATCCACTTATAACGCGTTTGAAATAATGAACCTTATCATGAATTTGGCCGATTCTTATTTCGTCTGAGGAATTTTCTTTGGAATAATTTTGTCTTTTAAACAAAATATGAAAATAGAAAAGTTTCTGTGAGATTTCATTCTGTTACGAAACAGACTGCACATCGAGATTCGGCAAGATCTAAAGGGTAATTTACTCGGGACCAAAATTCCAATGTCAGGAAGAAGTTTTTGGGCTCTTGAATGAGGAATTATGGGCGCAGGAAGGCCGTTAATTTATCTCCTAATATTTGTCTTACGAGATTCTTGGCACTGGCATTTCCGTAAACGAATATACGTAAGGTTTCTTAATAGGCACGGCTAGAGCAGCCAGCGCCAAAATTAAACGTGGGCGGGGCTTTTGTTTCATACTATGTCATTTTTAAGGGAAATACAAATTTTGACGTCGACGAATTGTTTATCGACGATTCACGATTAAACGAGAAAGATATTTTTTAACAATAGCCCTGTCACGATTTCAGACCTCTATATTGTCTTAGACGAAAAAAAAATTGAATGAATCGTTAAATAGACTGAAGATAAAATGCGTGACCTCGCCAAATATAAAGAGGATGCAACTTTATTTGATGTTTTCGTCTTCTTGTATTTTGACGTGGCTGAAATTGAGAAGCGCCCAAACTATAAATATGGAAACGAAGATTCATTGAAATGGCATTCATGATGCTTTCTATTTCAAATTTGGTTGGCAAATCCTGTTTTTGGCGAGGTCATGCATTTTATCCACTCGGAATGTATACGTTTATCTTATCATGAATTTGTCCGATTTTTATTTCGTCTAAGGCAAGATAACATTATGACATGTATTTTACAGAGTATTGACAATACAACTCTTTATTAAAGTAATGTGTTAAAAACGCACATGCATTGGCAGGGCGTTTGCACGTGCCTTTCAAATAAGTATAGTTAAATGGTCGTTATAGTGTTATTAATTTGATGCATTAGTTATATAGGCGCAGCTGCAGTCAGTATTAGAGGCATTGATTCGTGCGTCCTTATTTTCACTCCTTCACGGCCATGTTGATACGCTTATTTATACTTTCCAAAGTGGATTAACAATTTCCTTTTTATTTTGGGTGTGGTCTCGTTATTTAGCTAGACACATTCTTCAACGAGAACAACGTAAGAGCTGCATTACAATGTCAACCACTCATAACCTATAAAAGGTATTCGGAGGTACAAAAAATATATTAAAAAAAGCCCACACGACATAATGTTGTTATGTAATCTCAAAAATCGCCAGTTGTAATAAAAAAAGAGGAGAAACTAAACGAATAACTTTTAAGTTTACTTCTCTCAAACTTTTCCACATTGGAATTTATTCACAGATGTAACCCTTAAATAAGCGTTTGAATGTATTAAGATGGGAGGTATACGGTAGCCATTTTAGTCAGGACGTAAAAACGTTATATCGAGAGCAGAATACATGAGAGGTATACGCATTGTGGTCAGGACCAACTACTCTGTTCGTTATATCGAAAGCCGAATACATGAGAGGTATACATGTACCTTATGCATTGTGGTCATGCAGGACCAACTACTCTGTTCGTTATATCGAGAGCCGAATACATAAGAGGTATACCTTATGCATTGTGGTCAGGACCAGCTATTCTGTTCGTTATATCAAGAGCCGAATGCACTATTAAAACTTGTTTCCTCGTAATATAATTAAAAATGAATTTAAATTAATTAGTAGGCATTAATTGTCATTAAATAGTTGTGATTAAGAGTAGCCTAAAAATCATTTTTGGGTTAAAAACGTGTAAAAACATGTCGATTTGTATGTACTTAAAATGAGTTCAAAGGGGAATTCCCCATTTCTATAGACAGGCTGGTTGAGTGTGCCATCAACTATCATCATATGCTTGCAATATATCAATTTGCGTTGCATTTCCCTGACTTTTAATAAATCCCTAGCTTTTTCCCTTACAATTCCATGAGTTGATTTTGATCTGTGCCTTATCCATTTGCAGACATCGTTTAAATACCAAAAACGACCTCATGGGGGCCATCACGCGTGCATTTTATGTATAATATTTGCTCTAATTTATATGGCCTTTTGTCAGTTTTTTCCCCCTTCAAATTAGCGTTATGTCGGCACGCTTCATTTTTGCCATGCATCGGAATTAAAATGAATTTGTCACCAGGGGAGCGCTATTGAGGTTCGCTAGGGATTTAGGGCTGAATGGGTAATTTTTAGGGGTACCAATCTCAATGGAGTTCGCATTTTAGAAAACACAATGATGTCAAATTAACGATGACATCTAGTTATATATTGGGTGTGGTGACTTCCAGTCCTTGCTATTCACTATCTGCTGCGAATCGACCCGTGAAAATGGAGCGCCCCCCTGCGGCGACTGAGGATTGCTGCGGTAAACCCTTCATATGTCCCCTGTAGCAAATCAGGTGCAAATGGAAAAATTGCATGCAAATGCGTGTAAATTTTGCTAATGATGGAAAATTAATATTATATGCATATTCAGGGTGTCCAACGTCAAGAAATGTACAGCTCCACATGTATATTACCCTCGATATGTTGTACCCATGTGCTTTTTTAATAAATAAAATAATGATATTATATCAATTTTCAATAATAACAGTAAATAAATTGTTCATTTTTATCACTTCAATGTTGGTTGAGTAAAAGTGGGTTGAGTAACTTATATTCAAATGTCAATTTGTATGTTTTCAATAAATATATTATAAGATTATTCATGTATTATGAGATTTTCTATAAACATCGACCAAAATGTCCCTTTTTTAATTTTAATAATGATAGAACTACAAAGCTTTAATATTTATATACAGGGTGGTCCTAAAGTCAGGCCACCCCCAGTGTTTTTTCTTCAATCAGAATAAAAATTCTGTTAATGCAGTTAAATAAGAAGTCATGTGTGCTCTACCTACTGTTGTTATTAGATTTTACCAACGACCATTTTTTTCACGGAAACCCAATATAACTTTCTAGCCGTAACATTTAGGACAAAATGTCAAATTAGGAAAAGGAAGAGAATGGTCCGTTTGAATGGAATCAGTTATTTTCGTCTTCATTGGCAATTTTTAAAGTTGTTACAATGTTTTTTTTTAAAAACAATGGAAAGCATAACGTAGGTGCAGTGCAGTGAAGCAACCAGAAAAAATGTAGGGCTTATTGAACTGAATGCTTCACTGCAGTACACAACTGTACTGCAGCGAAGCTACCATTAAACGTTTCTATATATTCTTTAAAACATTGTAACAAAATTGAACAGATTGAAACAATTGCCAATAACTACGAAAACAGTTGATTTAATACAAACAGATCATTCTCACCTTTTTTTAATTTCATATTTTGTCCCAAGTGTTACAGCTAAAAAGTTAGAATTTGGGTTTCCATGAAAAACATGGTCGTAGGTAAAATCTAATAGCATAATTAGATAAAACATACATAAATTCCTATTTAACCGCATTAACAGAATTTTCATAACTATAAGATTTACGGAAAAAAAGTGATAATAGATGTACATGTAATGTAATGCACATAAAGTGTAATGCATGCTAATGGTTTTATAATGGACGAAAATCTCAAATATTTATTTACACATTTTCTCATTGCCGTAACCCAAACTGCTTTCCTAGCCACCCATTTCAATAGGACCCTTATTGTTAGCTAATGTATATTCTCTTTCACTAACTATTGTTAATACAGATACAAATTATTTTTTGATTTATTTATTAACTTCCTGTTTTAAACTGTATATGATGCTACCTGCTCGATGACCCCCGATGACGTCCTAATTAGCTATGGTCAAATGAATTTCAGTTGAATTTAATGACGTGCGAAGGGTCTATGAATGAACCGGAAGCGGATGTTACACCTTTCCATTTTCTATTCTGACACCTTTTATGATTTGCCTATTTGTAGGAAATCATAATAAGCGCTTGTCATGCAATTTTTGCCAACCTCAGCGTGAAATATACACAAAGAAAGTAGGAACATAAAGAATTTTTTAACATTAAAACAATGCATATTGTCTTAAGATTTTTTTAATGAATCGGATGCCTGAGAAAAATAAAATAAGGAGAGGTTGCATGGGGCTGAAATGTTTAAAATTGTAATTTTGTATACATACAGCGCCATCTGGGTTGCAGGACGCTACTAAACATGCCAAAATTAGAGCTGAATTTCATTTGCAAAAATCTAGAAAAAATGCAATAAATAAATTTGAAAAATAAACAAGCAAACCCACTGGAGAAACGTTAAAACAATTTATTGCTGGTGAATTTCATGAATTGTAATTTCGTTAATGGATTTTTTGTAAATGAAAAGTGCATCATCACTGCATTAGATGCCCCTTGAGGTTTACATCCAAATTAGCTCGGTCTTTTTTAGATTATTTTTTCATTGTTTTATTATTTGCATCACATACATATATACAGGTATAAAAACCTGGAATTGCCAAGGAAATTGGAAAGATCTTGGATAGTCAGGGAAAAAGTGATTTGAAAAAATTGCATTGTACCATCAAATAGCCTATTTTTATCCTTATAAGAAATTGTGAATTAAAGGCATGCATTTATGACTATGTTCAGTATTTCACGTATTATTTTGCAGACAAATTTAACTAGCCGTTTCGCCCACATCCGTGCCACCTGTAGTACCATGTACTGTATATATTCCCCCAAAAAAAATGCAATTTGATAATGAATAATGGAGTTGAACAGGACAACGTCCATTTTGTCAGCATTGTCCATTTGCATATAAAATTTATCTGTTCAGGAGCATGTCACACTTGAATAATTTAAGAGAAATGAGGGGTTGAAAATGGCTTTTTTCCCCACCATGAACAAGGACCAAATGGGTGTGGTCCACCATCTTCAATCAAAAACTGCTGAGAACAAAAAAAAAAGACGAGGCATGCAGGTTTCATAAGCCTAGGGCTGCAATGCTGCATTATAAATGTATAGCCTGTCCATTTATTAGTTTATGCAGTCTTTCATAATTAACGCTATTTTACATCGAATGCCATTTTCGTATTCGGAGAACATTGCAGATGGCATTTTGAAATGGGTCAAATGCTACAAATGCTCTAGGAATATTATGTTATTGTATACATGTACTTGTATATGTAATATACCCAGTTGCACGGAATGTGTTAAAGAGGAATTTGCTTTTGCCCCAGTTGAAAATTAGTAAAATTAATAGTACAAACAAACCTCATCTATAGAGGATATTAGGGTAAAATATTTGTCTCTTTATAAAAACTATGGCGGGTAAAATACTAACATTTTGTGAACATTTTCACTCGATTCAGTAAATTGAAATTGTGAGTAAATTCAATAGATCCAGTTTGAAAATTAGTTCAGTGCACTGATATCTCATCTAGGCGATATAAGAAAAAAATTGTTCCTTTATAAAATCTAGGACTGATAATAAAACTGGCTACAGACTATACATTATATCATGCATCACGTCACATGAACTCACATTTTTAACCGTGATATCATCCAGTAAACTGCTGCTACGCGAAATATATGGACGTGAGGATGAGATGTCACAAAGTCTAGCGAAATATATATACTGTACATTAAATATACATGTATAAAGACGAGCCAGAAAAAAAAAACGTGACAGCACACATGAGGCCAGATTTGTGATGTGAGGAGCATAACGTGATAACTGTTTTAGCCACGTGCATGCGTCGACCATGCTATATAGCAAATCTAAATAATTCATTCTACATGTTGCTAACGTTGCGTGAGCGCGTGTGCCATTACGTGATCTCACGTGACGTGATGATAGTCTGTAGCCGATTTTATAATCCATTAAATCTTGAGAAAATTTTGACCCAATACAGGAGCAAATTCTTAGTATGACAAACCTAGTCTATGTAATATAATAGTAAAATGTGTGTAACTTTATAAAATCTAAGGTTTATAAAAATACGTTGATGAAATTTTGGGAAAATGGTCACATTAATACAGGAGTAATTTTTTTTTCTTCCTTGTTTAATTTGAAAAGTTAATTTTAAAAGCAAGTCCATGTTTGTATATCGTGCAAACACGTTAAGCCTACAATATATTTATCAGCTATTGTTTTTTGTCCCTTGCCCATCAATAATCAGTGTGGTTAGTGTGTATATAATCCAGATTTAAAAAATACTAATTTTAAAACAATGACTTTGCAATCCATCATTTTGGCATCGCGTGGTCAGCCGCCATAATTCCAACTTTCGTTAAATTAATTATTAAACATTCCAGGTGAACATTGCACGCAATTAAGATATGGCTAATCAATTAAGCGCGTGCACATTAATAAAAGTAGAAATTAATCTTTTGAGGGTTGATGAGGGGACACGGACCATTTTCTAATTTTAATAATGAATTCATTAGCAGGAGCGCCATTAATGCAAGGCTTGATTTGTTGATCCATTTCATGCCAGAGGGCGCATGTTGCATCACGTGGTAAACATATGGACGATTCTTTCATCACTTTTTTATCAAAGAAGTCAGTCAACCATTGCTAGCTTTTTTTTTTTTTAAAAAAAACGAGCTGCTGATTTTGTAACGCCATTTTTCAAGCATAAACTCCAAAAATAATACTAGGGATCACATCGGTTTATATAACAAAATAGCCAAAACCCAAGTTTTTTCAACTTTTTTTATACAAATTGTGAAATTTTCAAGGAAATGGTGGTGTAAATCCTTTCAAATCAGTCAACACCATGCTACAATTTTAATGAATTTTCAACGTTTCGTAAGAACGGTCTGGGTTTCGAAACTTTCGTGAACTCCGATGACCCCAAAATCATATCCCCTAACCACGTGATGTCATTTAGCTCCCACATATAAGGATATAATAATTTTATATAAACAAAAAAACACCCAATCAACTATAAATATTTATTATAATATAAACTATAAATTGCTATTAAAGCAGATTAAAATAAGTTTTTAATTAGGAGGTTAGCGATTAGTCGAATCATTAAATAGTTGTAAGAATAGACAAAAATGCTTTTTTGGTTAAAAACATGTTGATTTTTATAAACTAATCATGTTAAATTAGTTAAAAGCTTCATTCATTATTTTTATACAGGGTGGTCCAAAGGTCATTAGCACCCCACTTCTTTTCTTTGATCTTATAGTTATGAAAATTCTGTTAATGCTGTTAAATACGAAGTCATGGGTGCTCTATCCACTTATGTTATTATATTTTAGTAATTTTACCTACGGTCATTTTTTCACGGAATCCAAATTATAACTTTTTAGCCCTAACACTTGGGACAAAATGTCAAATTAGGAAAAGCAAGATAATGGTCTGTTTGTACAAAATTAACTGTTTTCGTCTTCATTGGCAATTATTTAAAACTGTTATAATGTTTTTAAGAGCATTGCTCTTTTAAAAGCATTGTAACAACTTTAAATAAATGCCAGTGAAGACTAAAACAGTTGATTTCATACAAATAAACCATTCTCTTCATTTTTTGGGCTTCCTTGAAAAAATGCTCCTATTTTGTAAAATCCAATAGCATCAGTGGATAGAGCACACATGAATTTATATTTTAACAGCATTAGCAGAATTTTCATAACTATAAGATTTAAGAAAAAAAGGGGGGTTGGTAGTGACTTTTGAGCCACCCTTTATTTATGCCCTGACAAATTCAGGTTTTTCAGGTCAGTGGGAGTTTCACATTTTTAAATCCCGAGGTATTTTTGTTGTAATTTCTCGTTTTCTGTCCTGAAAATCTGTCTCTTTGGCAGGAATCAGTGTCTAAGATAGGATAATTTTCAGTGGGAAAACGTCCGAGATTCATTTCTCCGAAGTCTAGTGCCAGAATTGTTTATTCGCGCTGCAGCTGTTTCTTGTTTATAACTCCGCAATTTTCGGTCTATAAGAATTTTTTTTTTCTCCTTCTACACCTTTTTTTTTCGACAGAGTTTTGAACCAGCACACGCATCTTCCCACCCCAAAAAGCAGCATCTGGTTATAAAAAGATTCGTCCGGAAGTCATATCCTAGAGCAGCCAAATCGAGCTTTGATTGATGTTGCCCTATACATGTACTAAAGTTCCGCTAGCTGGAATCGGATGTATAATCCCGACTTTTTAAAGGGACGAGGAACTGCATTTAGGGAACATTTCCATGCCAGAAACAGTAAATATTTCCTTAAAAGCAACCCTACAAATTTAACGCCCAATTTCATTGTTCAACGCCGAATCAACTGATGGACGAAGAGTTCAAAAACATGGCCTAACCAGACTTTATATGTGTATATACATGTATATACTATAGGGAACGTCCATAAACCTCGTGGGTACTTTTTCAGGGAACTTTAACCCCCTCCGGCTCCCCCCCCCCTCCCCTCTGAGGACTTGTGGAATTTCAACAACTCCTCTCCCTGGTCCACGTGGACTGATATTTTTTTCGTCATTTTTCGTTCTAAAAATGACGTCATTTTTTGCCTTTTTCTGCTTTAAGAATGACGTTATTTTATGGTCATTGTTAGTGGTCAAAATGACGTCTTTTTTCATAACTGATAAATTTTCATAAAAGTCCACGTGGAATTTGCAGAAAACCTGTGGACTTTCCACGAGGTTTATGGACACTCCCATGCTTCTAAACATGCAGCAATATTTAGAATTGGCACCCCTTGTCAAAATCTTAAGTGTACTTAGTTTACTAACTGAAAATCAAGTACACTTTTTCTAGTATACTTTACTGGAAAGTGTAATTAGAAGTATAATACAGTGTACTTACAAGTACATTATAATAAAGTGTGCTTAGAAGTGCATGTATACGAAAGTAAACTATAACGTAAACTGTTCAAAAAAAGTGCACATAGTATAATTTCATTTTGACTAGGGACCTTATTTACCCCCTTAGTTCATACTGGTTACAATATCATAGTCATCGAATTCGAGAGCACTTATAGCAGACATATTGTACTTCATTCTAGACTTTTTGGTGCTCATTCAGTGGTAAGTCCTACTTAAGGCCGAGTCCTTTTTGCATCTAGTAAATCGTCGCCATGTAATTACCCTAAATGAGGAGGGTGTACATACTAAAAGAGAGCTAGGTGTCCAAATTCGCCATTAATAAAGATCAGCTATAATAAAGATTTTAACGCTGGATTTCATTACACCATATTGCAATGTGATTCCGAGGGCTTTTTAAAATAGGACCATTTTCTGGCACTGGTTCATTGAATTCCACTCGAAAATTACATTCTGGCTCTCTTCTTATGTGTGTGGCCCTGCTTTTTAACACTTCCTAGAAATTTAGTCACCTTTTTTTCCCCATCCAAACATGTTTCATTAAGAGTGATGGCGTGGGTGCTAAACAAGTGCACCCATCTTTCATTTTAGCACGTCTGCATCTAAAATAGACAAGTGTCGGACTACACAAATTAGTTTACGAAACGAAATTGCAAAGTTTTCTAAAGACATGGGACGTGTTTTTTATATTTGAAAATGTTGCTTTTGAAATTGTATTTGAAAATTGGTAGCCTATACAATTGAGTTTTGGTCCAGTATTCGACACATGTGCAAACATATGGTCCACATGTAAGGGATGCATTTTAAGATCTTATTGCAAACATGTGAAAAAAATATATATTCTCTCGTAGAAATATATATTTTTTACGACGCGGAAGTTATGCTAAAAGACGCGTAACATTATTAAAGGCAAAAAAGCATGAAAACAGCCATTATGGGTGCAGTGAAACGATAGATAACGGTTGAAAATAGCACGCTATAAATCCCTAAGAAACAGATCCTCGACAAAGAAACAAAGAAACTGAAGTTTTAAACAAAGAAAGCTGTGAAAGTTATAAATAACCAAGTTTTTGTGATATACGAACCCCCCGACCAGCCAGAAATCATGGCAAAATTCCTATGGATCCCATTTCCAAACATTTTAACTTTTTCTCTATTTTCTGATGGCAGATTCCAGTTGGAATGATTATTATTTGCTTGACCAGAATAATCTTTGTCCAGATTATAAACAAGTGAATATCTACATGTACAATTTAACAGCATTTCGAATTTTGACTATAAGCATGCAGCTGTATATTCGTGTAGAATTTGCACAAACACCTAACAGAAAATGTTATTTAAGGTTACTAATTATTTAAGGGGTACTCAAAACACTTCAAAAGCAGCTTTATACTGTAATTCGTGTACGATATTTACAAAGTGCTCATTATTTAAGGGGTACTCAAAACACTGGAAAAGCAGCTTTATAGTGTAATTCGTGTTCAATTTGTACAAAGTGCTCCTTATTATTTAAGGGGTACTCAAAACACTGCAAAGCAACTTTATACTGTTATTCGTGTACAATTAGTACAAAGTGTTATATTATTTAAGGGGTATTCAAAACACTGCAAAATCAGC
>JAQGCC010000612.1:0-33206 GCA_034698905.1 Xestoiulus laeticollis
ACTTTAAAGCTATTGAAAATGCATTCTGAAGTCAAAAAAAGGTGAAGCTTACAGTCACTTTGCAGCAGCTTTTTTTTTTACTAGGGTAGGTATAGATAAGTCGATCGTGACGCCAATGTGGTGCCCAAAGGCTTCGAAGCTAAAAACAATTTGACGTTATTGCCCTTAACCAAACGTAAGATGAGAAACTTGTGTTTGGAAAATTGGATGAATGCCCCTCAGCGAAAACAATAATGGATGTCCAAGGAAAACACAGTGGTTGCTTCAGTTCAGAGATGGTTCAACTCCAAGCCACCATTGAACGACCAATTTACATCGCAGTAATACTTGGTCAAACATCTTGTTTAAAATCGTCTGGTTTCATAATAAATTCCAGCCATTAAAGCTTCCCAGAAATATCCAATTAGTAAATTAAAAGCTTTCTTAATTGCTACTAGGAATCAAAATCAATTACGCATATAGCGAAAGGACCTAATCCCTTGGCAACATCCCAGCGTGTCAAAAAGACTTGTTAATTTTTGTCATTTGGATATACGAACGTCTTAATTAAACCCCCGAGAGAGAAACTATCATACGAAATTATAACCAGAGAGTTTTGAATCTAATTGTTTCAGTAAGCAAAGCTACCAGACAAGAAAACGAGGCCAATCATTAAGCAAAACTACTTATAGTTGTCTCTCTAATTAAAACTGGGCAACTTTGTGATGCCCCCAAAGCCCTATTTTCAAAATAATCTCTGAAATATGTTAAGCTCGGGATTTCAGTAATGTACATGAAAAGGAAAGCAGACAATGGATTCAGGCACCCTTATTGAACGATACAACAACACTTTATGCTCAACATGATTCTCTTGTTGACAAACTAATTAACGGACAACTAAATCCAGATAATCAAAATGGATAATTACAGGGTATTGGATTCTGTCGTTATTCCAATAAATTGACAATATCTTATCATATACCTCATCAGTTTATGGTTTCCTTATTGCTAAACTGACAAATAGCTAAGGTAAAATTGTAGGTAATGGGTGGATTAGAACAGACATTTAGAAAGTTTTATAAAATGCAGTTAAATGTATCTTATTTTGAAATAAAATTACATAACTGATATTATCTAGCCGAAATTTCTAATTAATCCAACATCAATAATTCCCATTATGGCAGCATTTATGTTTCAATCCTGTTATTAATTATAAGTTATCATATTAGGAAACCAGTTTATGATTGAAAAAGTTAGCTAGGGTATAGTGAAGGTGAGATTTTTGTAAAATTTATTTAGTAGTTCAAGACAATTTTCAATAAAAATTCGATAGTTTCTGGTTTACTACTGGGTGATGGCATTATGTTTCACTCAGTTTCAAAAGCAATAAAAAGTGATCGAAAATAGCATGAACCTGATTGCTTTCTATAAGCCCTATCTTCAGCTAAAAAGGTTAGCGTGTGAAGAAGGACAAGTGCACTTACAGGCATTACAAAAATAAAAAAATAGAGAAGTATAAAGAGAGAAAAAATGGGAATTAAAGCTTCACCTCACGAATCGATTTGTAGTCTAGCTTTTATTTACTGAAATGCAGCGGGAATTATTCAGTGCTTTTCAAAGATGGTTGCTATAGGTATTATACCTTAAAATTTATCATCGCATTTAAGACAAGCAATAATTTTTGAAGAACTGTTCTTTGAGAATTTAATTAAGTTTAGTAGTTCAATTAACAGCCGAGCTTTTAACCAACTAACGACAGGCCTTAATTTCTCAAAAGCACATTATGATTATACATATACAATAAAGAGCAATGGATATAGTAAACGTGCTCCGTCACATTGCCCAACCCTGTTTACGAGGGGGATAATTGTTCTAGGGCATATTACATGCAATAATTACTCAATTACGTCGATTCAGTACAAATATGCGGTTGAAAACTGGGCCATAATTTCATGTCTTCAGCAGGCTAAGTGGTGGGATGACCACTTTGGAGCAGGTCACTAATTACTAGGTGGTGCTTATCCTTGAATTCACACAAAGAAGGAATGCGACAAATGCAGTATTCCGAAGAATTTCAGAATTTAGGGTATAATTAAAAAATGGTCAAGAAGAAAAATTAAGGGGTTCTGCAAATTTAGCGATGCCAGCTTCAGGGGATTTTGAATGCTTCAATTACGCATTTACATGTACACTGCTGCTTCAATTACTGTATGCATGTAAGAGGGTGATGGGAGCACAAACTACAATTAACAACGTAGAATCTGATGAATCTTCCATAATTGGTGCATGTTATAACTATTTGTTAACTATAGTGAATGTGCTAAGGCAATTTAAAAAACAATATAATAAAATAAACATGCAGAAATCTTAGACATACCAAAAAATAATTATATCTATTACCATCATCATTATTGTGTTTCAGTAATAAAGCATGATTAGTTAGCAAAACAATTTGCGGCAAATAAAAATTTAGACATAAATGCCTCAGTGTATAGTAAGTAGCATGACAATGTACAAGCATTTCTATAGTAACAAACAATAAGGAATATCTGTATAAAAAGCCTGTCAAGCTCTTCACTTTGACATAGCAAATAAATTAAATATCAACAGCTCCATACTTGTCGCGAAATGCAAGTATTTGTGAAGTAGAGGAATAACAATACTTTCTTTTAATAAAAGCAATTTACCTCTGAATAAAGTGCACGGTGCAATTTCTCAGCCCAGTAATTTAGGTACAAACAACAAAAAAGTGCTAAGTTACAAACACATGAAAATGTGTTTTTACAAACTGAAGTTTGTATAAGAAGACCAATAATAATAATTAAGGTGAGAATACAGCAGACGTACTAAACAAATTATTAATTGTATTACTTTAGGAAGCATTTAAAAAATAGGTATATTTGAGTGAGGTCTCATAAAAAAGGAATTCAACGTGCAACTGGCGATTACTCTTGGCATTATCCCTATTACCAATGCCTTTGTCATTACATTACCCCTCTTTTGTTCAGTTGGACAAAAGAGCAACAGTGCTTCGCCACTTTAGTATAGACTGGAATAGTACGAGAAAGTCCCTATACAAAAAAGGGGACAAATGAATACCCTGACAAATACCCTGGCAACGACCCAAGGGTGTGAAAACCATCTGTCACATGCTGGACCCATTCATGCCAAACGTGGACAGTCTAGAAATTTCACGAACCAACAACCCATCACTAGTGACAGCATTGGGTCCATTAGGAATGCTAATCAAAGGTTAAACCCTTGGGCTCAAGACGGATTTAAGTTTTCTTTTTTTGCTTCCTGATTACCATTATAAAATATTGGGCATCAGTGCCCAGCAAGATCAAGGAATCCCAATTTATAACCCAAACTATACCATATATTATAATTCACTTTCAAAAGTCAAAAAGTTCAATTAAAAAAAATGCAAAAAGTAATCATCTTCATGCAACTGTTGCGCAATAATATGTATTCAATGGCGGAAAACTGGCCATGCAATTTAAAGTAATTGCGAATAAGGGTGCTGCTGGCAGTTCCAAGAAAAATTGGTTGAAAAAAGTGTAAAAAAAGGCTAATTTCGAGCATACTAAGAAGCATGACTTATAAGAAACTTGCCCACCTTTGTCATCGATCAAGGGTGGGCACTCGACACCAGGGGGCGGTAAAAGGGCTGCAATTAAAAGAATATCAGCTTTAAAGTGCTTCATTTATGTGAAATAATTTTAGCTCTAAAGAGGAAAAAACACAGTTGTATATCTAATCCAAGTCTAATATACAAGTTGTAACAGTATACGTGTTCAGCTTCATACATGCCTGCATGTAGTTTCGAAGAAAAAAACATGAATGTATTAACGACTTTCATTCTAATACATATATTAAATAAGAAAAAAATTCGTTGTAATAGGTCCCATCTATTCACAATACAGTGTGTTGCTGATCACAACCACTCATTACACGTTTTTTGTAAACTCACAGAACATCTTGATTCATTAAGAAATCCCCAAAACGGAGTACAAATAAATAAACACAGTGGCGCTAACTGATGAAAAGGATCCCTCTCAATTGGTCCTGGAGGTATAGGCATCTTAGCCAAGATTTGTTTATTTGGTTTAACATGTAAACAGAACGGCGAACTAAATGAAACGTGAAACAGTTAAGGTATATTCTTTAAGAAGTTGATTTCGGTATTTCTTAAAATTCAGTGTTCAATGTTTTTAAGATGACAGATGGGACTAGATGAAAATAGATTTCATTGTTTGGAAGGGAGTTTTCAAAATAATAAGTAAAACGTATAAGACAACATGAATTCACAACATTATGACTAAAATCGAACACCACACCAGTTACCAAAACGCATGGACAATACAGAGTGATGAAATCGTTACATTTCAAATAGACAATTACACTAATTTGGTTCAGCTGCAGAGAGATATTTGCAAATCATTCATGATGCTATTACTTCGTGATTATGAGCAATGTTTCAACGGAGTCATCAGAAACAATCATCCAATTTAGCCAAAGTGGAAAAATTCGTGACTCAATAAAGCCTACGCTTCATTGAATTAAACGCTTGGTTTACTGTTAGGTTCCTCATCTTTTATGACTACACTATAAAAGATGAAGAATCGACCTTGCTTGTTTAATATTGAAATGTATCTTATAATCATTAATTTTCAAGTATAGTATATACAATCCCAATTATCATCCTCTAGTATACGAAATTTCAGTCTAAATCGTATACTGTCAAGAAAATGTTTCCTCCTCCCTCACGCCTTTCTCTGACCTTCTGAACCCAAAAATTCACACGTTGATACAATGTTATGGGATCAGCGACTTTTGTAGACGACTTGAGACAAGTGAAGTCTGTTTTTCTATGATTGAAATCCTCCCATGCAGAAGCCCAAACAATTTTGTTTGTTTTAGGCGAAATATGATAATAAAAACATTGAAAGAGGGCGTGCTAGCATTCTGGAGACAAAACAGCCGTCGATAGTTAAAACTTATGCCCACTTCAAGTGAAAATGTTGATGCAAAAGATTTTAGCAATTATCTGTGTAAGCAATTTGTATGTTGACCATTTCAAACTGCAGGACAGTACACATGTACGTGGTTTTGCATTAAGTTAAACGATATTTGAACAAGATGGTGCTAAAAGATTTAAGGCTTTATTAATTAGCCAAAACCAGGATACAAACTCCTGGTGATAGCGTTTATTGATTTGCTTACTCAGTTTCATAAATCCTAAAATATACCAGCTCAACAATAAATCCCTTTAATTAATGCATTTCCATGGAAAGAGCATGCTAAAGAGTCTGAAATTTGATGTTCGCCATCATTATATTCTTAAAATGTAGTGCTATTTTGACCTTTATATCTATGATCTTTATGGCTAATCTTTATTTATAAAAGAAAAGTGTATTAACGAACAGTTCCATTAGGTTATTATTCGTAAACGACCTCGAAAAAACATTGTTAAATCATTACTTGATTTGCTTGCTGAGTGGACATAAATCTTAAAATACATGTATGTTAATTTTATCAAAACTAAGAAAAGCGTTCCCGTAATTTGTTAACCGGGATGACATGTCCCCTATCAAATATGCGTTTCGGAGAACAAATATCTAGAGCACGTTTTTTGATAAATGATTTCGTATTAGTAAGTCATAAAAGTGACATTTAGTTGTTCATTCTTCATACAAAACGTCTCGCAATACGGCATGGCTTTAGTCAATTCGGTGCAACGCGTGCCGATCGTTAATTAAATCAGTAAATGCTAAGCCAGTGAGTGTCTCCAGGGTGAAATAGCTGTTGGAAGTGTCCCATAGGCGGAGCTACTTGAAATCTTTATTTGAATAATGATGTCTAATGTCTCAACCTAATGAAACGTCCAACGTTATTGAAAAATCAATTAGCACTGCTGCCCATAAAAAATATCCATTGGAACAAACCCAGAATTAAGAGTATACAGCCCTCCCATTAGAAACGCAGTATATACATATACGTATAGCACTGACATATCATTAATTGTATATTAATACATTTACATTATTTAAACTTGAAATTCAAGACTGCATACAGCGTTAGATATATTTTTTCATATTCTCATATATGTATACTGAAACTTATTCAGGTTAACAATGTTCCATTATACCATTAAGGAGAATGATCAGTCAAATTATTTTCTCTTACTATTCCAGGTCAATGAAATGTAAATGATAATTTCAGACTTTTGCTGTCTGTGACAGTATGTTATAACATTTAGTATTGCAGACTTGTCAATAATTCATTGGATTTCCTATTATTTCTACAGAAGAATAACTAAATTATGTCCCAATCACTGTAATCACAAACATGTGCATGTACATTACACCTGGATAAAATGAAGTTTAGAAAGAATTTCACCTAGAACTTGAACGTTGAAGAAGGTGGAGGGAGGATAATATAAAAGAAATTAATATCCCACCACTCCTGATCACATTTTCAATCAAAACCCCACAATGTACTATACATGTACATGTATATAGTGAATTCAAGTGGTTTTGCATGTTGCGCCACTGCTCCACTCGTAGAACCGTGATTTGCGTTTAGCATGTCAAGATAACATGTAAAGCCCCATAAACATAAATAATGATATATTTTATGAACGCACGCATAGCCCTGTTTTTCCCAAAACTGTGCCCAACACGAGCCAATTTGACCATAAAATCAAGCAGTTAAAATTCCGTATTGACCCAAGCATCCCTGGGTCAATCTCGGTCAAAGGATAGAAGAAACAGCGCTGAATTTCAAGTAGTGTTTGCTCGCACCCCCAGAATTGCGTGCTAATGACTATAGCAATTGCGACGCTTTTTGCGGGACAACTGCATATAATAAACAGGCAAACCCTAGCTCGAAATGAGAAATTCACTTCAGTGATTCGCTAACGAGGAATTAAGTTTAATGGCAACCCCAATGGGCTATAAAACAAAAGCAAAAATGCATCAATAGCAAACATGTCGAGGCATGATAAAATAAGTAGAAAAATACAGAAATGGAGAGAGAGATATGCCAAAGTGTGTGAAAAATCCAAATGGATGAACAACATGTTGCTATCTATATGTACATTAATGTTGGGATTATGTTAATCCTGTTTAATAATGTATCAAGCAAATGAGCTAATGTTGTGCAGTATAAGCCTATATATTATATACCCTTAAATATTTCATCAAAACTTAACTGTTGTTACATATAGGTGAAGTTTGAAATTTTCGAAGAGAGAGGCTTCATGTCAACACGATTTGCAAGAGGCATTATATTCTGTATTGAAAAAAACCCTCAAAGTTTGCATTATTGCAATTGCTTTTGACACAAATGTTTTCTAGTACCCATATCCATTTAATTAACGCACTTTTCACTAAAGTATATGATGGTGATGCGTTTTTGAAATTTTGTCATACGGCTCATACACACGCAGTTAAAACTAGTTTATTTAGGCAATCCTGAAAACTAAAGTGTGCAAGAAATACGTTTCAGATAACAACAGCTGCGAAATGTGGAGAAGTAAGATTAGTTTTCATTAGAACATATGCCAGCGGCAATTTATTCTCATGCACACTATAAGTAATGACTGCGCCAAATGAAAACTTTCTTAATTGTCATTACTAGTACTCATTAATGGATACAGATTAAGTTTATTCAGCAACCTATAAAGGCATTTATGTGGGTGGAAAACGTTGCAAAATTTTCGCTTTGAAACATGATCTGCAAAGCATAATATCTAAATATTTCGTGTTTTTATTCTAGGATTAACCTACATTTTATAACATTAATATTGTGTGAAAACTCAGCCTCCAAAAGAAAATTGTGCTACTAAGTGGATCTATAGAATAAATATCTATGGTTAAAGTTAGATATAGTTTAGCAACAATATCGTGTTTTGTAAAAGAAATAAGCAAGTATCTTTCTGGAAAGTTGAGTGCAAAAGTAGTAGATTGATGAACAATTGCTGTAGAAATATAAGCCATCGTCAGCATGATAGGTTGTTCCAAAACAACTAGCAATATCGTTAATAATGCGACACACTAAGTAGTTGTGGACTCTCGTTTCTTACTTATTTTATGACTCTGGAATGTCATTAAATCACGAATAAATAACAACAGTTTGAAACATCATTGAAACCCATTACAGCTTGCTAAATTAAAAAAAAAATGCGGAATTGTTCATCATATTTGATCCAATGGAAGAATGTTACAGAGAATGATTTAAATTTTTAAAAGTTCTAAAGAAAGAATTTACCAAAACAAAATGTGTTTGATGTATAGTGGGCCTATACTACAAAATAAAAAATATCAACCATTATGTTTTAACATCATTAATTTTCATTATACAAAGTATAAAAAGTGTGGTTTATACAGACACAAACGGAATCTGCTTACAATATGCTTTACATTAATTTATGAATAAAAGAAATTACACAAAAACAATAGGGATTATATGAAGGCCTGAATACCCACCAATTTCAATTCTGTTTTGGCCCTAATTAAAATTTTCACAATCTCAACTGGTTACATTTGCATGACAATATTAATTGCAGCCGTTTCCATCATACTGAAAAACGCCTATTGTGCATTGTTATTATAGCAAATTAAACCAAAAGTGTTTTCGGCGGCATGTTTTAATTTCCATACTGCAAACGCCAATTAAAAGAGTATCATATAGCTGATTCGCCTAATGAAATCTGATGGTAAAAGACTTGCTCTCTGAAAATGATATCGAAATCGGCATGCTAATGCATTCCTTAAGCCAACGACAACTGTTTTATTAGGCCATAAAAGAGATTCTTAAAATTTCTTTTTAGCTTTGGTAGACTATCTATAAAGGCAAATGAAATCATCTGCATGTATGAATAGAAAGCCACATTTTCTATAGCGCGCTTATTAAGATTATTAAATAACACATTTTGCTATGAAATCTAATTAGAATATATACACTGCATCCTACACGTATATACATGTACTGCAATGTCCATTTGTGAATACATATTGAACTGTCCTGCACCTATCATTGGATTTTTGAAAACTCACCCTGAGGAAACCAATGGCTCCACATGCATCCATTATTTGTCCATGCCAATTTATCTGTTATCTTCAGGCAAATACAAAGTCCGTTAAACATTTTCAATTTTTAATGAGGTCCTTCGGAAACCTTATGGCCTCAGGTAGCGAAATCCATTAAGATGGACCAATGATAGAAGAGTCGCAGAAAAGAAAGCTATTCGGTACATACACATTTAATGTACAAAAAAGGAAAGGTATCGATTTAATTTTCCACATTTTTTTTTGTTTTCCACCATCGATTTTCCACTGATGTTTACTCTTGCCTCTATTTATATTCATGGAAAAGCGCATGAAGAGGGTCGGTCCTACGTCCGATCAAGCGCAATCAGGCATACCAATGGCCTTGCCGGAATGGAGGCATTAAACGCAATATGAGGAGCAATTCTTGGAATAAACGTCGTGTTAAATTTAGAATAAAAATTTTATGGTAGTGTTGTGGTCCGCATGCAGCATCATTGGCATTGGTGTGCCTTATAAAGCATCAAAAGGCAAGGTCGTCAGTAATTGAGCATTTCATTTCGTGTACAGAATGGATAAGGTTGAGGAACAGTAAACTAGGTCCATGCTGACATGGATGCCAAGAATTAATGTGACTCGAGAGATAAACATGCATTTAATTGCGATTGTCTCAGAACCTTCAAAAGGGTTGTACATGTATATATTATTTATAGGAAATTTTCCAATAGCTTGATTTTTCAAATGGACTGTCATATTCTGTTGTCAACTTAATACATGTAGGCTTTCAATGTTTCTTGTTAATAAAGCTTGAAGTTTGAAGCGATAGCATGATGAACAAGAAGCATTGATCGTTTTTTTTTAAATGCCTGTAAATGAACTGAACAAAATATATCCATCTCCACTAGGACTGCAATAGCTCACTTCTGTTGTTGCATTTTACATTTGTATAGGTGATAAAATGACAACGAGAAATTCGGAAGTGCATTTGTATAAAATAAAATTCACGCCCTCTTTAACCGTATTTGAAGACGACTAGCTGTCATTTCCATACTATATAGCGCTTTTCTAATGCAATATAAATCCTAGACATGTATAATATATGTGCGCATAAGGGAAAAAAATCTCAGATAAACGTCTCATCTTAAAAAACAGCTTTACATTGAACATGAGATTAAAGCAAATCAATGTGATATTCAATTGTGATAACCAGCAATTGACACACCACGCAAGCTTTCGTAAACTGCCAACGATGCTGGTATCGTGATTTTCATCACGAATACAGTACACCACAACTGATTTATATTTCGTTAGACAAGTCATCATCAATAATAAACCCACATGATGTCAGATAAACCATCATCGTCGAAGCATTTATTGTAAGAAAAAATACCATCGCTTCGTGTATTCTACAGATTTATTGGATATTAATAACATTCATACATAGTCCATCATCATCAGTAGATTTGAAAGGTATGACGGAGAAATATATGAAAGAATACCTTATTCTTGTGTTATGGAGATATTCGATATACCACTGAATAAAAAGCATGTTTAGAGAAATTGTGGTATCAGTTTGATCCATGCAAACAGTACTATACGTTATTCCCAATGGAAAACGCTTATATCTCACGTACTTAATATGTCACTTGCATGCATTGGGAAGTTCCTCTTAGATTTATTTCGTGAGATACCTTTCGATCCTTTCTGCATAAAGCTATACCTAATCGTAATGCATTCTAAAGATAATTTTGGGGACTATATATCTCTGGTTGTAGCTCCATGCAAACTCCCTATGGGAAAACACCTTTTATCAAACAATCCTGAAATGCACAAGTTGGCCTACTGCATGAATTGCTTTGATCAGTCAATTTTTTGTATATCTATATCTTAAATAAAAGGAACTTTATAGGGTATTTATTGCAAATAAAGCAGTATCTAATGTTGGTATATAATATACATAACGGATTCATCAAATTTTCATCAAATATGTTACTAGAATGTCTAAAGCTTAAATAACAGTTTAGCGAAACTGGTCATCAAATACACTCTTTAGTCCATATTCTAACTTGCAAGTACATGCATGTATGTCAAATCAAATGCATGCAGAGTTGACAAAACAGTAAATCATAAGAAAATAAACTGCGAAATACTTCATCATGAAACCGAAAAAAATGCAAAATTCAGCCGCCAGAGAATTGGTCAAGCAAGGCACATGCAGTGAGAAAGGGGGATTACATGCAGTTTGTAAAATGATTTATTGCCTAACCAGAAAACGTGCAAAAAGTACCTAAATAAGAAGCGTTTGCGATTTTTAAGAAGGCAAAAAGCATCGGTTTCTGCATTACCATACATCAACTGCATGGCATATCTCAGAGTTATAGGCATGCATGAGTATGCATGTACAACAAAACTAAATATGCACGCTGCATCGTATAAATTATAAAGTAAGAAGTACAAATTCAAGCCAGAGGGAAAAGCTTCTGAAAGCAAATTTGTTGCTAATCTATTTAGTTTACTGTCGCTTTGGACAACAATCTAATTCAAAAACGAAATTTTGTTAGACAACCCTATAAAGTGACAATGCCAGCCTGCTATTCTAACATATGCAAAATCACTAGAAAAAGAGATTTGCACCAGGTCTTACAATATAAACGCCCATTATTAAGACCAAAAAGCAGAATATCGAGTTGGTGCATCATCATGTAGGATCACATTTCAAATTAGGGAAATAACTGAAAGTTGAAAAATGCTCTGGTGGAGCACATTTGTTGCTTATTTTTCTTTTCATCATTTTTGTAGCATAGAAGACAATATGATTCATTGTCAATTATTGATACCGTTAATCAAATGAAACCTTACCCATTTTTTGACTTCCACGAAGTCAATTGGAAGCCACGAAACAATATGATGTATATAGTCTAATTGGGTTATTAAATTTTAAGCATATCAATAATCGCCAGATGGTTGTTGAAATAATCAATCACATCGTGTGCTATAAATTTATATTTAAGGTTGGCAATCGTCATATTTCGAAGGACATACTGTACATGTATATTTAAAATGTTCATTCAGCAGATTTTGGAAAATGAAACCTTTTTCCGACCAACATGAACAATTATTGTGGATGTTGAAAGCTTTCAGAAACAGGAAATTTCAAATAAAAAGATTAATCCAAACTTTTCAACATATACATTTATGTACTATAACCTATACAATTTCAATTGATTTTGATTCTTCATCAATAATAACCCCATTTTTGATTTCCCCGTTTTCGTTCACTAAAATGACTGCATTTGAGAGGAAAAATAATGATTTTTTTCGTTGATATACACCAACAAAGCAATTTTCGAAAGCAGATTTCAGGATTGAGCTTTATATACATTGTACGCAGCGTGCCATCATATTATTGAATATAATCCAAATTTACGCACTTGATCAGGGCAAATACACGCCCCGCTGATCCGCTAAAACGCATCCGACCATGAAAAATACACTTGATTGAAAATTTCATTTCAATACATGAGCAATAGCTATATTACGAAAAGGAGTTTTACTGGTTATCAATCAAAGAGCTATCCAATTTAGGATAAAATACGATTGCAGTCGGAAAAGAAGCACACAGATGGAAACTTTTTGGACAGTAAATCAATTTATAGAGTCCAATTTCTGCAACTATCCATTTTGCGTTGACTATGCAAAGAGATCAAATTTATCAAATTTAGTACACTCAGTATTTACATCAGAACCAAACTTGTATACAAGTGTTGCCTATGCACTGTATATGCGAATACTGTTTTATCCGCAGCATAATAAAAGCCTAAGAAAGTACTTCCACCAGGTTAAAATTATGTAATGGTTTATTAGTCAGTTAAGGAGAGCTAATAATGTATAATTTATTGGGAAGAACATTTTTCTCAAGGGATTATGTAATCCAAACCAGGGAGTAAAAAGTTATGTACTCATATCTCGTAAGAAGTAGCCACTATTTGTTAAATTATACCGATAGTTAAAATCTGGCTTCTCGTTTTTTACCATGAAAAAATAGCCTTCCATGGCTAGACCAATTTCTCTCGTAGGGCAAATAGCAAAAAAACTGGCTATGAAATAAACCTAATGAAAACGGACATGAATTTTTTATTTTATCTCATAAACGATATCGACCACAAAAACGTTTTTTTTGGGAGATAGGATTCCGTGTTTTATTCATGTTGTAGTGAACGACTGATATCGGCATATAGACTCTGAAGGCCATGGAAACATATGTGAGCAAAATATTAAATATAGATATTTGTTGTAAATCGTATTAAGTAAAGAAGCCGTTAATTCATTCCAATAAAAACCCTTATGTAAATTATATTATAAATACATTTTTTTAAATGATGCAACGGACTAAGCATTGGTATTTAGTGGTATAATAATAAAATGGGAGTCAATATTCACGGTATTTTCTAATTACAAGCAAAGATATAAACAAATTTGCAAAGTTGCAACAACAACAAAATAACTAAACCACAAGAAGAGCAAAAACATGATTGGGAGGAACTTTGAAAACATTTTAAGTTCAATGAAACGGAAAATACATAATTTCCCTTCTCTCTATTTTTTTTTCAAAAGAAAAACAATGTGCTTTGTTCAACTCATCTACACGAGGCTAAATTTGTTCACATCATGACAGCTTTCTGTGGTTTATTGCAATATGTACAGTGTATATATCTTTAAAGTTTGCAGGCTATGTATGAAATACAACAAGTATTAAATCATCTATAGAAAATATTTTAAGAGTTTTAATATACATGTACACATGTTATTGTATGTAGATAAACTGTATATGGGATGACTCAGCAGTTTTTGCTGATTGCTCATACAGTGTCAGCTGGTCCTCGTTCTAAAACATATGCAGACCACAACAAGGATGAATTTATGAAGATTCACATGATGGTCGATAAAACATATTGATGAAGTGCATGAGCATGAATTGATTTAAAATATCATCGAGAAACAACATGTTTTTATACATGTATAATATGTACACGTTCTTGTGTGTACTTTAATTATTTAAGAGGTGATGCCTGCTACTTGATCTGTGCACATCAGCTTAGATATCGATTCAGGGTCCAATATATACAGGATCATTTGATCTTTGTACTTAATTACAATACTTATGTCAGACTCGATATTTCTTATATAGTAAAACTGGCTACATGCACGAGTTTAGCCTATTCCCATTTATGGACGAGCGTTGTTCCTATCTTGGCATAAGATGTAAATCAAATGTCAGTGATATCTGTTCAAGGCAATCTGAAATATATGTTTGTTGCCAACAGTGCAGGCAGACTACATAATTCGGAAGCTCATCCATAAAGTGCAGCCTATATAGCATCCATTTTCTGTACTCTAGTTCAGATAAGCTGTTTATACGGAGAAAGAGTAGACCACCAATGTACAAATTGTATACGATTTACATGGCTATGACAACTAAAATGCGTAGGTTTATCATTCAAAGGTCGCCGACATTTATGGTAAAGCATTTCGCCTTGCTAGTTTTTGATTACGACGTCATAATATTAACATGATTTAAGTGCGTTAAATATGCTAAAAGGTTTGACATAAAACAGTGTCGTATTGCTTGTAGGTCATGGTCAGTTCTATAAATTATCTATTAAAAAGCTTTAAAGAATTGCAAAAAACCCTTCCAAATAACCATGCATGTACATTATATGTATACGTGCAGTGTGTATGGTGAAAAATACTGAATATCTACAATTGTAGATGTTTGTTAATACTGTCTAGCCAAAGAGTATTGAAGCAAACATGCCAAAATCTAAAATTCAGAGTTTTAAAAGTTGTAGAAACTCTTTAATTCCATGGAAATCCTTGCAGATGCTACCATAATGTAAACACAAATGAACTTATTGTTCCCTTCAACTTTAGTAATAGCTTTTGCAGATGCAAATGACTACATCGGTTAGCTTTGAGCGTCCTCCCTGAGCTAATTGCTTAATTAAATAACGGAATAATGAGTAATTTGTCTATAATTAAATGCAGGCTATATAGCGTGGTTAGGAACGAGTGGTCAATTTGCCAAGATAGAATCGATCGACCGAAATTTCGCCATAATATATATCGATCAAAGACTAGTTTATGCTCAGAATAATCAGCAAAAGAAAGATTAAGCATAAAGCAAGCCGCCATGTTATCCCATAATTGCATTATTCATTTGAAAGGGTTATAGCAGAGGCCTGCTTGTAAATTATGAAGTAGCTTTCATAATGGATGTAATTTGTTATACTCCATGAATCCTTTGCTCGTTTATAAATTTGCGCATCCTGAAATTTCGATGGTGCTTGATCAACTGGAATTAATGAAATGTAAGCAGTCATTGCAGCAGGCTCGATACTGCTGGAATATTATTATTTATCTGAGGTGACCTATGCTATTTATGACATCTCCTAGATATCCGGAGTAGTTAACGGGAGAAAAATCAATATGTCGAGGCCAACATGACCACCACACTCTTGCAATGCAGGCATGTAGCATCGCATCCAAAGCAAACGTCAATAGGACAAGTGACAGGAAGTCGATAGAATGCCTCTGGTTATATATATTTGTATAGAATCACTTCCAGGATAAACAAAGTGTAGACTATAATGTAGTGTACTTCCCAGAAAATTCCGCAATGAACCTGCTAATTACATTCAGCATTTCGTTAAATATACGTGTGTCGTCAAGCATCGATTTAAACTTAGTAATACCCCCATTAACTAAATGTATTAAAAACCCACACCAGAACTCTTTAAAGATGTAGTATGACAGGCACATCTGAAGAGGCCTCTCATAAACAAAAAGTGGAGAGCACTCGAGTTTCAAAAATAAGTTTCTACAAAGCGTGAGAAGCATCTGTATGAAAGAGTCTGATTTTTTCAAGCAAAAACTTTGTACTTTTTTTAGATTTCGAGTTCGAGATAAATTCCTACAGGATCCAGTTTTGCGCCTTATCTATTTACGTTTTTTTAGATATTCAGATTTTTATGAACATATATTTAGACCGAATATAATTAACTGATCATGGATAAAGAGAATTGAGAATGAGTTCCCATGTTGGTATGAATGGTGAGAGTTTGTATATACTTGTAATAGGGAGCAAATTGTATACAATATTTGTGTATTTTTTGTTGTTTTTGTTTTCTATCACTTACAGGTTAAGACCAGATGCAAGAAGGTAAAAACAGATAGATGAAAAGAGTCATAAAGGGTGTTGGTGCAAAGGCAACAGTAGAAGAGATTAGATAATAGGATGAAGGAAGGATGGTGATGTGTTTTGTAAATTATGGAAATGAATGAATGAGTTCCTAGGGCGTAATTAAGAAATTTGGATTGAATAATACATAGTGCGATAGGGAATGAATAGAACGAATCTATCAGATTGGGTTTTCAGAAAATTCGCAAACAGTTACACGCTGTATTATTAATTACACAAACACGAACACAGTGATTAAACCCTTAATTTAACAATCAGACATATAACAGGTCAACGATACATAAAATACCAACAAAGATACGTGTACGTTCTTCTTTAAGAAGCTATAGTACGTAAGAAACGAACTAATGGATATACTGTATAAGTCAATTTATTTTTCGCCATCTACTTCTGTGATTAACATACATGTAGGTACTACATCATATGCCTCTTATGGTGCTCATAAAGCTTGCCCTGGATATATGCTTTTAAAATTTTCCTGAACCCATTATTTGATATGTCTTTTTTGATATAGAATATATTGCACTTATCGAATTTATGACTGATGGCGAGTAAGAAATTTAACCAAATTTATGGATTTATTTCTGAGCAAAAAGTAATTTCCGAGTACGTTCATGAGCTGTCTAATTCCAATATTAAATAAATGAATAGAAGTGGCACACTCCCTTTAAAATATACATTATGTAGCAACGAACTGAAATATTATTGGCCCAATTTAACTCCAAAAGGAATTTTAAACCCAGAAATCCCAGAAGTGACTACAAGACCAAGGCTTTAAATTTTTAATTTATATTTGCTAATAAGGAGTTTTCAATTTTCAAGCAATTCCGCATCATTATTTCTTAAAAGCGTGCGTTGAACTGATTATTGATTTTATTTGTAATTAAATTCCAAAGGGATTTTAAAATGTCGTGGTACATGTCAGAGTAATTGTTAAAAAGAAATTATAAAAGTTTTTACATTACAATCGAGTATGATAAGAAATTTAAGAACAATGTAGTGAGCTTCGCATAATTGAATGAGTTTTTAAAACAGAATTAAAGTTTTCACTCCTATAGTTCTTTACAATTGAATATTTTCAATTTCATTTTGAACTGCTGTTTTGCAGAATAATTATTTCTAGCTGAAGTTGTTGATAGATTTCTTTAAAAAGTTTAGAAGCTAAAAAAATAAAAGTTCAATTCGTCCCTTGATACATTCACATTCTTGTATAAATATCGGATATATGCTGAGAGATTTTTTAATTAACACAGAGTAAACATTGTTCATTTTGCATTCGATATTTGTAATGGAAAATTGATGAAAAGATGTTTGCTAGCATCCCCATCAGATTTCTTGAACACATGTCATCTAATTTAATTTATACCTCACGAACGATTTTGCAAAACCCTCAAGGATACGTATGTATTTCATCAACAAAATACTAGTCAATTAACCGTTGTATATATGTATTCTTACAACTTTAAAGATTATAACTAAAACAAGGGTATGCTTACCAACTGCAGTCATCTACTGAATGATTGTAACAAAGTTTGACACAAACGACTTACCTACAAATAGAAAAAAAAAACAATTTGTTAATCATCAATACAGTGTTCTACAGGAAATCATTTTAGAATTTCCTTTGCACTTTGTTAAGAATTGACCACTACAAAGTTTTAAACTGTTTTCCATGACTCTGAATCACATGTACATGTATAGTATAGGTAATATACATGTACTAACATAAATGCGTATTAGAGAATAAAAACCGACATAACGTATGTATGTCGGCCATCAAATAAACTTTCTAAGAAGGAGTCCCTCTATTCATTATTTGTTGAAATGAAATTATTCAATTAAGTGATCTTGAGCTGCATAGAAACATGCTCGAGGTTTAAAAAATGAATTTTTTATGCTTACTGCTTAATCAATTAGCTTTCTAATTTCAATTCAACTCCATTGGCAATACCGACCTTGAATTAAAAGAGTATTCCTTATAGAGCAGGAAAGAGTAGTAAATTCCCTTAGCAATCAAAAAATCGGTTAAATAAAGTTGCACATGTTCATATTAAAAACAATTACATGTAGGTTAAAATGAATTTTTCAAATTACATAACTTATATTCATGCATTTGACTAATACATATGGATGTACCATTTCTAAATTCATTCACCAAAATTAATTAATGCGTTTTATTAGATTTTTAAATGCATTTCTTAACCATACTTTTATTTCATAAGTCATTTCAGTTCAAGATATTTTTAATTCTATTTTAATGTCATCTTTTTCTGATGGCCATATATAGGAAATGGACCTTATATAGCTCATGTACATCATTTACCTCGGAATTACTGTAATGTTCATAGAATGTTAAAATCATCATGTACATATTAGTGGAAATCAATAAAGATATATCATTTTTCATAATCCACCCTAATTCAGAGAGCTGAAAGACTACACCAACTGCAAATATAGAGTATCATGCAATATAACCACAACCCTTGAATATCCCACTGCACTGTAAGTACATGTACTCCAACCACTTCTGGACGGAAAATCGCCGGATGCTACTCATCAAGCCAGAGTCCTATCCCCTTTTTAAAAGCATCTGTTGTTGCCAAAGTAATGGATAATTAGTGCTAGTCCGACGCCAAAAAGCTCCCAAAAGCCTTAATGGGGTATCGTTCGTCCCCAGTCACCGTGAATCAGAAGCATTACAACAACAAAAAACTTGCACAGACATCTGGTCACTGATGCCAGTATTGCTGTGTGACTCAGAAGCCATCGCAGCAGTCAATTGGCATCCCCATCATAAAAAATGGGGAAGTGTGTGTGTGTGTGTGGGTGATGAGAAGATACGTTTCCCTCAGAAATATCATCTCCAGAGGAAACAGTAGGCCAACAGTAGCAGTGTCGTATCATAAATATTAGAAGAAAACAAGTTTTTCATTTGATACTGCAAACGGAGAAATATGTAATTGCATAAAGTCATTTTCGAGTTTCCCTGTTGTCCTATTGAGAAAAGATAGCGTAGTTATATGGCCTCACATATCCCAGATTTCAAAAGGAAAATTATTATCTTGAAAGCAAGTAAAACAATAAGAAATCATGAGGAATTTGACATTTGCACAAGTCACCATGATTAAAAATAAGATAAGGATACAATCACGATTATATGGAATAATGGAGTCTTCTTCAAATGGTTACATGTACCTTAAATGATGTTAAAGAGGACACCATGAACTGAAGATAAAAACATGATTTATAGTATTTTGACTTTTGTTTTGTCCATGCTGAGTAGTGTACATTTCATTGCCTTAAACATTAATGGTTGGCTATAGGTAGAAAAGTCCACCAAAAATCCTTGTTTAGGGATATACTCTTAAGAATGCGTTGCCTTAATGTTCTAATACATGTAAGCTTTTATCATAAAAGTCCTGAATTTTTGGTATAACTTTCGTAAAATATACAGCTAACTTCATGTAATGTGAAAATAACCGTGAATATAAGTTATTCAAGGGGCTAAACTGATAACACTACAAATTCTTATAGCAGAGAGCTCTCAATTAAAGATGTGGAGGCCATGGAAATGGGATCATAATTAATATATAATTTTCATATAAACATGTTCTCATATCTTAAGAAATATATTATCTAAACATGGATAAGTTGTATGCCAGAATTGGTTTCCATTTTCCTATATCCTCCATGACACCAAGTCAGAAGACAACATGACTGCAGCAAAGTATATTTCACGCCCTTAGTCCAAATATTTACGTTGGAAGCACTCGCAGTAAAACAAGCGAGTGAGCTGGTCACCAACCTCGCCTCTTCCACCTAACAAATTATTTGGTGGAAGAAAAATAACAAAGTAACCTATAAACGTGATTTACGCACCAGATTTCTTATCGTCATCGAATTTAAAGCATGGAGGGCAGAGGCCACATACGCAGTATCCGAAAAACAGTACACGTTTTTTTCTCCAAGGGTTAACCCCTTTTATTTCTAGTTTCTAGCTCGTTAGCGATAGGGCAGTTTCGATGGCCCTTTGCTCGCAATTTATGATCGATCCACACGTATAAACAGAATCTCGTTAACAGAAAGGGACAAAGTGTTTGGCGCTATCTAAGGGTCTTGCCATTACACGAACTTTGATCACACTTTGCACAACAATCGATTTGGTTTTATTGAAGTCGCATTTGTTAAGGCCTCTAGAAATCAAAGGGTTCCTGCAGGGATTTCAAAATTTTACAAAACAGTATAGTGCACATGTGCGTCCGTGTAAAACTCAATAATGTTGACGAGATCAGTGCCCTATATGTAGACCATTGCCGAATTACATTTAGATCCCATCTGAAAGCATTTCAATTTTATCAATTTAAGGTATTTTATGTGCATTACATGCACTAGCAATATTAAATCTATCCTCAATTATTAGTAGTTTGAAAATCAAGAAATAGGGAAAGAGATAGAATGACTAAAAACTCGTTCAACAATAAACCGAATTTAATTAAAAGTAATTATATCAAAACTACAGCAGTAATATACCAAGGTGCAGTGATATATACGGTATACACGTTTTGAAGCAAAACACTTCATTTTTGTCAATAAAGCGAATTTCATTCAGTTGGATTACTTCTCCGTGTAATACAGTGGGTTTCTTTTTTTTTTTAATTAAATATGGCCTTCTATACTTAATAAGAATTGGAGCATTTTTATCAGTATAGTACTTGTATGACGAGTGCAAAAAAAATTGGATGCATGCTAAATTAAGAATCGCGAATAGATATGGGGTATCTCCTTGCAATAGAAAGAAACGTAAATCATGCCATAAGGAAATTTATGGACATTAATTTCATCAAAGTGAATGTAATATAGAGGATAGGCAAGAGAAAAACAACGCGAGGGTATTAGATTTCCCATTATACTAGTATTAAAGTGTGCCATAAAAGAATGTGGAGAAGCATGCAGTATGCGTACTTTCCATTAGAGAAAAATGAAAATGGCGTCCAAAACGGTGAATTATTTGGTGAATATGAAATGCTATAGGACAAGTATTTTAAAAAAGGATCATTTTCAGAATTAATATTCAGCGAAAATCATTTCAAAAAAGTGGTTATTCCTCATATTATATATCACAGGTCCAAAGTTCCGTCATAAAGCTTAAAGCTATTTTTATAATGCTGCTCCATCTCCCATTTTAATGATTTATATAAATAATGATGCTTTTACCTTAAAGACCATATTTTATGCTAAAGCCTGTTTTTGTAAAAGGAAACTTTTTCAATATTTAGTAGTTGTACTGTACAATTGTATATGAAAAAAATCCATACGAAAGAAGAAATATAAAAGCATTTTATACTGACTAAAAAAAATGAATTTTTTTTAATTAAATTTTTTTTTGATGGAGGGATGCATTGTGATAAAAAATTAAATTATTCCTGGAGCACTTTATTAGAATTCTGGGCTTCTGTTTTGCTATTTTGATAAAAAGTAGTTTGCATAAGCATGTCGATTACAGTCGCTTCGCAAATTTCCCATTAGACCTATTCTATTTGGATCCTTTTTGCTCTGTTGCTCCATATCATAAGACTTAATATTAAGCATCCGACTTTTCATGTTTGGTCTGAGCATATCGCACATCGGCCTAGGTTGTAGCATAACAAAAACTGCTTGCTGGATGAAATCATAAGCTCCCGTTGAAAATCTCTAGGCGTTTCTCCGGTCTCGCCATCATATATATTGTTACCAATAATCCCATGCAGACAGCAGAATCAATAACCCCATTATCTAAGCCCAGATTGGTGGCAAACAATCATTGGCTCCACTGCTCTGATGGAGGAGGAAGATTACTGTTGGAAATATCCATATACATGTATGTCCCAGGCATTGCACTTATTGAGCGTACCTCTCCAGACTGGGCATGTTCCCAGCATGTGATAAATAGTGTTGCTCTTCTTTGCCAATATTCAGTAAAGATGCCAAATTCCTTTAGCAAATACGTCATTGTCCATGTGAGTCTAATGGTGTATACTATGACATAAATGTCAACTTTTGCAACAGACGATTAGAATGAAATATCGCCATCACTGTATTAGAAACCTGCTTGCGATAAAAAAAAACTGGTATAAATTGTATTTAGAAGAAATCAGGGCTACAACAGAAATGAACATTTTCAACTTTTCCAGTTCTTTTTTTTTTTTTATAAAAATCCCAGACCATTCCAACGTTGAAAAAAATTGTTGGATTTCAATTCATCTCGGTTTTACAAGTCATCCATTTATACATTATATACAATTTTACATTATACATATAAGCGTAGGTGAATGGTGTAAGCAACATGCATATTATAGATTGTCAGATTAGTTGATAATGTATCATATCATTTCGATATTCTGAGGTATTTCAGCTCAACACACTGTGTTCGTAACATTTTTATCATATAATTGTATCTTTGTGTGTGTGCATATCTGTTTATACATGTACATGCACATATAAATGTGATTGGAACGACTACAAAAGATTAAAGCAGCCTCATAAGTAATTTATTTGTAAAGATTGTATTGGTTTTATGTCGCATGGACCTAATCTGGATATTTTTGAAAAAGACTAAATAGTACAAGGATTTATACCTATAAAGTCCCAGATAAAGAAGAATGGTTGTTTTTCTTTATTCTACTTACATGTATAGAATAGATGTAGTATATTTATACAGCACAAACATCAGATATAAAGACGACATCGTTTGTAAAATAGATTTGTTAGCATTTTATAGTCCCATATTTTCAGCAGATATATCCGAATTTATGGAATCTATTGTTGAGTCTATCGTTGCACTAGAGATTAAATTTTAAAACAGCTGCATTTACAATATTAAATATTCACATGACTGCTTTTTATCTACACTATATAAAGAATATTCAATGGAAAACAAATATCACGAGTATTTTTAATTCAATATTTGACTATTAAGCCTGCTGCATAACTATGCAATGATGCATTTTGGAACGCTATAATGCTACGCAAACCATTTTGGAGGTTACCTACATGTAATAGATAATACTTGAATAAAGTGCATAAAGAGGTGTGCAAAGTAATTAAGTTTGCGTAATAAATAACTGCTTCTACATTAAAAAGCGTGCAGTATAGGAAAATTTATGATGACGGTCAAAGTACATGCAAACATGGAAAAATAAAGGAAGAATTAAATTACTCATCTTTCCACCTAAATTCTTATACAATTTCCTCATTTGCAAAAAAAAAAAAAGATTGTTCTGATTTTTAAGCCTAATTTATCCAAGAAACAAATTTGCAAATAATTACGAAAACACGCGCTAAATTAAACTCGTGTGGCTCGATAATGGAGGCAAATTTATTAAATAAATCATAGACAGTGTTTGCAATTATTAGCACTGGCATATTAAAGCAGCATCAACATTCTGTATATGCTTAACGAAACACGTAACACCACAGAAAATCAAAACATTCCATTAAGCATTCATTTTGAATTATTAAACGTGGGCATTAATTACAATATACGAGAATTTTAATAAAAATTAAACATTTAGTGCATGTCAACAAATTATTTCGGTGTCTGATTCATATGCTTTAAAGGTTAAATGGACTTTCTACAAATGCATTGTGAATTATGTCATATGGGACTATAAATACGTGTATCTATTGTTTCAAAAGGCCAGATTTCTGCATGATTTGATCAATGTACAAATCCTTTATTCTCACCAGGCAAATACATATAATGTCAGCACATTTTTATAAGGAAAAAAACATGCCTAGAAACAGGTAGTAGTACTGTAGTACATCTTAACTGACAAATATCGAAAGGAGTCACACCAATGCCATTTCAGTTCATTGTTCAGTATACATGTATGGCACATTGAAGGTTATCAATTTCCGAACAGATGTTTGGCAGCCATTAAAAGCAAGCTCAATATATGAAAGAAGTCGAGTTTCGTTTAGAAAAGTGAACAGATGCTCCCAGATCCGAACTTACAAGTCCAAGGCACATAAATAATTCGAATGCAGGGGTGCCTTGGGATGAAGTTCAGTTATATAGAAAAATGATAGCAACGACAAAAGATGTAGACCCCAACTAACTTGAAAATGATAAATCCGTTCTCAATATTTCATGTTTCCATTTAACTTTTTCGCCAACGTGTACACACAGTAAATAACCTCGTATTTGACAGATGTCTGCTACACGATGGTATTACTGATTTCGAATCAATTTACAAAATCGTTGGAGAAGAAAAAAATAGCACATGTAATTTATTTCATTGTCAATATTTGCTATATCCACGAAAACTAAATAGGCATAACACTAAAGTGTGGAACCACAATTTATATCAACCTTATAGAAAAATAAGATTGCACCAGAAATAAGTCTATAGTCTACAATAACCACTGTGTTACAACCATGACATAAAAGTTCGCTAGTACATATATCACTTAATAAATTACAACTATCTTCAGAGACTATTTGGTCAGAAATATAGTTTCGAATTTCTTTATTAGGATATATTTGACACAGTTTCAAACAATAAAAATGGTTTCCAAAATTGGTTTCAAAATCAAATGTAACAATAGTAACTAAACTTTTGCATAGTTGGGTAATACTGATAGATTTTGATATAGGATAGAAATAGTATAGGTCTCTTGATATCTCTTACAATCTCAACATGACTGCCAAACAGGTCTCAAGGCAAACAATTCATAGTAAAGTTGGCTTTCAAACGAAATTTGAAAACAACATGACCTTATTTCGTATTTTATTTCCACTTATGAGCTTATTTGTGACAATAGAGAAATGCCAGTGGCATTCAAATTCAACTTGGATAAACATTCCATATATATGCTGTGAAATACATGGTCTTGTACATATAACAACATCAAAGATGCATAACAGCTCAAACAAATTGTAGTATAGCTACATACAGCTAAAGTGTATACTATAGACTACATATAGCCTTTAGAAACATACGTACTTTTCTATAAAAAACATTCTATTACTTTATATGGTCGATTTTATTATTATTCTTATGAAATAAACCACGACTCGTAAAAAAATAAGAAACAATAGTGCATGTTTGGTAGAAAACAGGTCTAGAAGGGATTTCTGAGAACCATAGTTTGCATGAGCGTATGGGGTATGGAGTTTATATTTTCCGCTATAATAAAATTGTTCAAATTTCTAATTTAACAAGGACCATGAAGCTGTGCAATATCCATATAGGTTAAAATGTGAAAATTACTCCAGTTATAACAAAGTTATAAAAATACCAAAAACAATTACAGAGTCGTTCAACTCTAAAAATCATGCATGTACATGTATAATTAAAAAATAGCAGTATTTTCCTACCAAGATAAATTATTTGTATGGTTCGTGTAATTCGTTTCCAAATTAATAATAAATAAATAAAGAAATTGGTATAATGTAGGTTTATTCAACTTCTTTAGATCTTAACGCAAGTTTGAACTATGTGGATAGATCTGATTCGGTATACTTCAAATTATTAATTAAAACAAGAAGTAGTCGTACGTCTCATTCCTTATGAGACCTCCATCATTCCGGAAAAAATTCAATAATTTCTTCTAGGTTTAATTGAAACAATGCAAGAGGCTTTAAATAAATAGAAAATCACGTTTACGATTAAGTAATTTCAGAGGTGCCAGGGGACACATTCACAGCAAATATGCGAATTAGCGCTAATTTACTTGAATTTAGAGCAAGTCGAGAGCAGACAACGAGGGTTTCTTGAAAATAGTGTGTCTCAATATTCATCACTCAATGGAATATGAGCATCAAACCTCACATAGGACCTAAAAATGCAATGCATATGGGATTTGCAGGTTGGTCAGCAAGTCTTTTGTATTCTGGATCATTAATGGCAATTGACCATTCAGCCTGTATGTCCAAGCATAATTTTTCTTTTTCCTTATGCTATTAAGCACATTGCTGAGGACGACAAAGCATACTATAAAAGGGTACCAGCCGTGTAAAACCAAACACGGTCCATTTAGAAACAAGCCTCACATTGTTAACAGCCAAGCCAGATGTGATGGAGGGGAATAGGGTGAGGGATACAAAAACATTTCAATCCATACTGAAAGGAGCAGGGTATGATCCAAATTCTCCATGTCTGGTGCTGGTTGTATATCCGGCACACCATGACTGCTATCAGGGTGTCTACCAGAGTGCCCACAAAAATCGCATCAATTCTTGGAAAGACAAATCTAATTTCGCGAGTTAATCGCCGTTAAGAGCTTCCAGTTTTTCGATTGGCAATGGATTCATGGAAATACACATCAGAAAACTCAAGATTTAATGGGTATTCCTATCACTAAATTTGCCCACATAAATATAGGGTCGATTTCTTAAGAAAGGATAAAAGTTTCAGAATTGACGATTGCGGGATTTATATGGTTGGTTGGGTTTATATAGGAACCCAAAGGCAGGTGAAGCTAAAAAGTGTCCTTGGAATTTACTGTATTCAGAGGCACCGTATATGGACAGGAAACTGCAATCTTGAAAAGTATACTTTTCTGGTTATGCATTATTGAGTAATTGAGATTCGTGCTATAGATTCACGATTTCCATAAAATCTGATGAGATGATCGAGCCTCTCCATCATAAAATATACATGCATCCCTGCGAGGTAACAAACATTATAGGTCTATAATTTATAATCTAATTAAAACTTTCGAGACCCATAGCAAATTGCTATAATTAAGCCTCATCGCATAACAACGTTTTATATTAAATTCGATTAAGTATAGTTTAGGTTGACGAATTTGTCTAGCACGCATATTATATAAGTATATCGTACGGAATCGTTATCATGCATGATTAATAACTGTAAATTGGTCTAGCTCCTATTTCCTGTTGTGTCACCGGTCATGAATATACTCGATATGGTTGAATTCCAAAGCCATGCTGAAAATATGGAGGGTAGGGATGGGCAAAACAACAAAGGCATAAAGAGGAAGTTAAAACATTATCAGGTTTGACATGGCATTCAATACAAATATGTTCCAGAATAGAACCGTAGAGCCCTCTCGGAAATACCTCCAATAATGACTGGCAGGTAATTTTCATTAATGTTTTACAACTTAATCAGGTAGATGTTATAAACAAGAGAGTGTAGGCCTACGGATGAAGTTCAAGATTTTATAATAGGTCATGAGGGGGAAATAGCATGGCACGTGTATCTGGCATATGTTCCCAACAAATTCTGTATAAGGTGTCGTTTTCAACTTCCGTTTCAAAATTTAAACATTTTCCAGATGTTTCCCATAAACATCACCAACTACAAATCCTAAAAATGGGCCATCATTTAGGGAAAACCACATTCTTTAGAGCCCATTGAGCACTCGCAAAAAGTAGCATTTTAACAATTGTCAAACCAACAGTAATTTTTAGCTTCAAGCATGAAGTATTTTCTGGAAGACTGTTATTTTGTTCTTACTGGATTTAGTTTAAATTTAGCATTGCACAGCTTTTTCTCCTTGTACAATATATGTGTTGCAGTAGGTATATAAGTTTGAAAAAAAAAGTTGGATGTTAATGGTTCATCAAAAATGACTATTTTTAGAAATCAAAAATCAAAAACAGTCTTAACTTCATTAAATCACGGGGGATTTTTGAATGCCATATAATAAATTACATTAAGTTGCCCAATTCATCAATGACTAAATGTAGAGTAAATGCAATATCAGTCCTCGGTCCATAAACCAAGCATTCAAAACGAGAATTACTGGTGCTGTTGAATCAAGTTCGTTAGATGATCAATAAAAGAGTTGCTTGGTCTTGAATGTTGAAAGGATCTTTTATCCTTGTGCATGCTCAGGTTTTGCAATGAGCAACTTGCAGATGTGTTTCAATTTTTTTAAACTAAATGGGAAGTCTGAAAAAGGAATAGCGTGATTTTATGGATACTCCTAAAACCTTGGATTTAGATCACTTCAATCCCAAGAGTTAGCATAGTATATATTACATCAGTAGAATTACATGAATATCTATCCGATCCAATTACCACGTCAGTGAAACGACATGTTAATACAGTCGCTAAAGATAGCGAAACCAGTCAATTAACGAGCATGATAAAATGTCAATAAAACTGCCAGAACAAGTAGCAAAAAATAGTTGCTCGAAGATTAGATACTGAAAGACACCCAGATACGGAAAGAAGTAGATGTTATATAGAGATGAGGAATGCTGCGGGAAAAAACGAGCGTTGAATGCATTTTTCTTTTCTGCAATTGGTGTACTAAACGTTATAAAGGAAAAAAATCGAATATCTCAGAAAATACTCAACTTAAAAACTTCAAATCTGAACACTACATTCTAAATATAACAATCATTTAGCAGGTTGTTGGCAAATCGCAATTTCTCATATTTGTACTGTATATTTTCTAAACTTCAATCTCTGTCGTAAAATGAAAACATCCATGTGTAATTTAAAATACGAGTAATTCAGACAAAGTCGCCGTGTCACCAGAGATTAAATGAGACTTGCTATCTCGTATAATGGAAGTGGCTAATTTTTAAAAGGTGAACTTCCCAATTGGTAGTAAAACGAATTGTCGGTGGTCAGTGAAACACAAGTTGGGTTAACGTCAAGATTGGCAAGATTAGCTCAAATGTATGCGGGTTGCCAAGACAAAGACCATTACTTATTCATTTGATGCCAAACCAGGCTCAATTCCGGCCCAATTTAAAACCAGTAAAAGTCCGTGTATGTAATCAGTTGCCGAGTAACTGTTTGGAAACGAAATTAAAGCTGCTCGCATTTAGTTGATTAAAAATGTTAACTACATGTATATGTTTGCTGCGCAGTTTCGAGAAATAGATGTCCATATGGAATGAAATATCGCTTAATTTAAACACATCATAGAATATTACAATATTATAAATCTTATATATAGATATCAAAATAACTACCATCTCAAGATATATATATATGTTTATATATATATATATATATATATATAAACTGTACATTCTTTCTGTAGATGTTTCAGTAATACTTCACAAAGATATGGATAGATACACTACATGTAAGAATTTTATGAACACCATGAGAGCTTGCCATTATACTCCATCAAATGACTGACTGAATTGTGATGTTACATAAAAATAAACAATGTTGAGACCTTGTTGGCAACCATACTCTACATTTTAATTGAAATTTAAAGTGTAGCACTCATTTCCATTACATGTACAACTTTTTTTCTGATGGGGAAAAAAGTGTTCAACGCCCTCATCCTCACCACATGCATGTCCTATTCAACTGCACACTAGTTCAATGGACCAATAGAGCGCAAGCTGCCAAAAACCATTGAGCATCCTTAGCGCTTTATCATAGAAGGAGCTAGAGCATTGACCCGGACTTTCAACTTCGATCTGAGAGACATGTGGATTTCATGTGGTAACACCGCAGAGACAGCATCTGCATTAAAGGTGCGTGAATGACGACTTTGTCATGACCTTTCCAATATGTAACCAGATGCACATCGAAATGATCCTTTAAACACGCATCGTGCTTTTTAAAAATCTTGTAAAACACAATTTCTCAAATTTCAGAACAATTCCCAAAATATTCAAAATATCAACTGTTTTATTTGAAATAAAAATTGTAAAACAAAAGTGTTATATTTTTAATTTACAGCAATTGGCTAACAGTTCTAGACACAAGTATTGGTTCAGTTTCTGTCTGTAGAGTGGTCAATCTGACGAAAAACAGTAAGGTCTTTATTGAACCATTTTAAAAATATCTCCAAGGCAACCTGTAATGCCCAATAATGTCATCCATGTTCCATGTTTTATTTTAAATAGTATATGACTTCAAAGTCAATAATGCATTAATTTTTCATGCAAAAGCAATGGAGTTTCTAAAACGAGCTCATACAGTAGCAATTTGCGTAGTTTATTTTTGCCCATATTCGGCATCAAAATGGATTAACGAAGAAAGCATGCATGTTCATAATTTGAAAATTAGTCAATTTTAAGCTCAAATGATATTTCCAATGTCACGTTATCGTTTAAAAAAAATCGATTGCTTGACTGAGGATTAGACACGTTGAAAACCCCATTCAATTTAATAGCTTGCGGATGGTTGCTTTTTGAAAGAAATGCACTTTTGCGATGCAATTTTCTTTTAAAGATGCTGAACATCAGTACCATATATAGCATGGAAACAATTTCGTACCAGACAACAAACAACAAGGCATACCACGCCATTGTGGAGAGGCTGTCATTTAATGGATTCAATGAAAAGGGTTCCATCATTTTAAAACAAATTGCAGCTGTAGGTTTTAAACACATCCCAACAAAACGCTCTTTATTAACTCTTTTACAAACGTGAAGAATATTGGGGAATTGATATTATGGGCGAATAAAAGGCCCATAAAATCTGCAGTTGTGTGCCCGTGTTTTTCAAAACATTCCCAAGATTTAATTAATGCACTCTAACGTGTGATTGATGGAAAACATGCAGTTAAAACTGAAAGAATATTTTTCAATGATGAAAATCAGTTTGTGAAATATATAAGCAAGCCTCGATAAAAGGTGTTTTGTAATAAAGGGTTGTATCTATAGATTTACTGTGCTATAGATTTTCAAATCACAAGCATGTAGTATTTCATAGCAAAAAAATAAATGAAAAACCTACATTTGATAACTTATGTGACTTGCAGCTGCTTGCATGCAATCTATAGCAGTTCAAGCTTGTTTTTTTGTCCTTTATTAAACAACTTTTTTGGGACCCTGCTGACTTTCATTTGGTCGAGATAATTCGTGATAATTTCGGACAAAAAACTACAATGGAAAATTGGTTATTAGGCTATTATGGTCACGATCCATACGCATTCGTAGTACTGCGATAAACGGTGTTAAACCACAGAAACGTGCATTAACAATGTGATTTGGGCTGCGCAACATTACATCCTATAATGACAAAATTGCTACAGAGTTTGCCAAGATAGTGCATTTGAAAAAGCGTTTGTATATATGTCATTATCCTACCTTTATCGTAATTACATATTATATATCATACCTGGGCTTAAAACCATTTTTTGCTAATGCATAAAATAGATATTTCATCAAATGAAAGCCTTTAAATGATGAGTTAACCAACAACGTACAAAAAAAAATCACATTGTTTCATATGTATTGCTTTTCAGAAGTTTTGAGATTATAATTTGTTTGGGACATATTGTTTTATTGCTTTAGAGGGAAGAATGTTGTCATGGGGTTTGTAGACGTCATTCATGAATGCCCCTTAAGGATGCATGCCCTGGACATGTGGAATTGGACGTTATAGGCACGCCCATTATTTTAAGGTACCAGAGCATGATGCCTGAAAAGAACCAACACCTTATAAATTGGTGTAAAGAATGCTGAACAATATAGCGAGCACGTTCGCTTCCAGATTCAATATCGACACAATGTAAAGGGGAAATCTCAGCCAGTGTTCAATGGGCGCCATTGTGCACTGCAGCATACAAACGCCTATTAATATGGAAATATGTTCTTTGTGGAGTCGATAAGGATCCAATTTCGATGCAGGGAGGAAGACTCGGAGTTTCTCAGCACCATTATATGCGAAGAGAAAATGAGGAAAACATGTACCGAGCACCACCTTATGAAAAAAATATGCCAAGTTATTCAAAAACATACGCCTTGGGCACCCTGCTTCAGACCGCATGATATTCGCATTTATATTCCATCACCATCATGTTTTTCATGCAGTGGTAATAGCACACGTGTTCAGATAACCCAACCAAAACTATCTTATATTCCTACGAGTTCTTATAAATTACGGTCTCGTGTGGTTCCATTTGGTATAAAATATGGCAGTATCCTATTATAAATTAATATGTATAAAGAGATACGTTGGAAGACACGTCAGAATATCTCGATACCGTTGCCTGGTGAGACATACACCTTAATATCTTTGCTAAAAATCAATGTGACCTCTTGGTTGCCACAATTCCCGAATGAATTAGGATCAACGATGAATCTTTGAATTTTATTAAATCACCTCAAATGTCGCTGGTCCATTTTTGTCGTGTTAAATATTTATGAAAAACACGCTAGAGACCTTAAAATGAAATGTTTTAGAACGTAGAGACCTTTAGAAAGCTTGCAACGAAATCTGGATATATTTTAAACACTATAAAGATCGTATTAAAGTGGCATAAATTTTGTTTTTAAGCTTTTTAAAGAATTTTATTAAATAAATTTGGTAATTCTCTTACTTGCTGTTTACATAATATATAAAGCCTGGTGAAATCTCCGAATTCATTCTCTGCACATGTGTGTTGAAAAAAGCCTTTTAAAAAAATGTTTGAAGGTTTTTAAGCCATTTTTTTAAATTCCCAAAAGATCAGATAAGAATCCCCCGGATTCACGTGGAAATTAATTTCCAGTTGCTTTCTTGGAATTAACGATCACTATCCGTATAAAGCCGACAGGGAAAACCAATCATCGTACAATTGCAAATTCAATGGCACATCTAATTGCTACATTGCAGGCTAATACCTGTAATTTGCTATTACCCCGCTTCGTTATTATGGAAAGCACAAAGGGTTAACATCTGAGACTACTAAACCAATTTTCAGGTAATCCACCCCCGCCTTAGTCTATAAGGCTGGCCAAATACCTCCAGATGCATTATCCATCTAATTTAATTTCGAGGGATTTCCTTTTTAAATTACATAGACCTCACATAAAGGATCCTTACATGTTCAGTTTGTTGCAAAATTGTGCATTGACCCCCATTTCACCTGCTCACTTTCACTCGTGCATCTCTTTGGGTTCAACAGTCCTGAAAGTCAACTTAGCGTATACATCGTATTTAATCTAAAGATGACCAACCGACAATAATGATACATGTATACTTCCACTGACTTCCTAA
>JAQGCC010000613.1:0-33199 GCA_034698905.1 Xestoiulus laeticollis
AAATTGGTTTTAGTGCATACATGTATGTTTTTCTTCATAGAAATTCTCTGTATAGTGACCACCTGTGTACAGTGACCGAATTTGGTCATGGCATTTTTCGGGAGGTTATATTTAGCAGGTTTTACTATATGTGCTAAATTGTGACATATACGATATAGTCAATGTCCGCATTTCCTTTTCACATTTGCTGTAAGTATTTTCTACAATTATTTACGGTTCAAGAAGTACAAAACCAAATTAGTATGGCGTGATACTAAAAGTGACTTCAAAACCTCATTTTTACAATTTTTCAAAAAATCATTTTTTTAACAAGTGTCAAGTTTTCACCTGAGTTATCACCTCAATACTTTATTTTGAATTTTTTGCCCAATTATTGACATTTACTGACGTTATGCGTGAAGCAATCCTTCAATGAGGTAATTCAAAATTTAATCTGAGCCAACAGTTCAGGGGTGAACGCTTCAAGCACGCGAGCGTAATCTGACGTCACACGAGGGAATCATAGTAATAAAAAAGCAACAAATGACGTCAATTCGACAACACAGTATACTGCCAAGTTCTCGTAAAACCAATAAAGGTCGCTTTAAAAAAATTTCCAACAATAGAGGGATTGCAGGTTTTCTTTTAATTTTGACGACATTGGCAGCACTGTTTTTTTTGCTAATGCGCATGCGTGGGACGTGCTGAGTTACAATAGTGTAAATCTTCTGTGTAAATCCAATGTGATTTGGATCTCTGGAGTTTTTTTTTGTTGTTGTTTTTCATTATCGTTAGTGAGTATTCAAACTGTTAGTGATGATATTTGATTATTTGTATAGTTCTTCGCGTATTTAGAAAATAATTATGAAAACTAGAGTAAAAACAAGATTCAATCTAAATTGTCCTTTAGATACCTTTGTTTAATTCTTAAAATTACATTTATTATACAAAATCCTTTCTCAAAGAGTTGGGTAGTTAAGAGATGCAAGAAAAACCATTAGGCTCCTTCACGTGAGCGCTGTCAAGCACAAGCCGGCAACGCTTTTCCCGCGTAATTAGATGTGCGCATGAACAGCGCATGCGTACAACTAATTACGCGGAAAAGCGTTGCCGACTTGTGCTTGACAGCGCTCACGTGAAGGAGCCTATTGTTTATAATGAAACGTCGACAATAAATGCAAGTTATTGATTAAAGTCCAATAGACCTGCCGCGCCTAATGGAGGGTTAATGGGTTTGTGATTCAATGAGAGTAAACGACAATTTCATTAGTTTAACGTGATACTACAACGTCTTTGAGGAGCATAACGACTTTTACAGCGCGTAACTTATTGATGCGCATGCGTAATAGTGTGTATATATATATATCGTTTTCGTTAAGGTAAGTCATTAAGGGCACACCTGCATAATCTCTCTATTGCTACTCTGCACTGCAACACGTGCCCCCAAAACCACATGTATGGCCATCGAGCAAGCAGAATTAACTCAGATGTTCCCAAAAGGCAGGTCACGCTCTTCGTGCCTTTTCTCAAAGGCAAAAAACACGAGTTTCTCTACAAGTCACTATATACTACAAGAGAAAGCGAGGGGAATTACCCAGGCATTGATGACTGCCTTGGAACGATCGAAAAGCAAGAAGGGGGATGATGGTAGATGCCAAAATATGGCAAGGCTGAAACCAGTTTCTACCAGGACAAGAGAAGGAAAAATAGGCCAATGGTTGTCCTGTTACGTCATCGACTAGCGTACAACGTCTTTTTGCATTGCCTCCTTTCATGTTTATTTTCTGCTTCAACATCACCAGCACACCAAGGCATAGCAAGCAGCGCCGCCGTATATTCAAGAGTTGGTGCCTGTGTTGTGGAGGAGGCTAAAAGGGCGACTGACACGACACAACTGCAGGGAAGATAGTGCGGGGTAGTGCAGGGGGGAATGAGAGCCGAACAGAGTGTTGCTGCTGCTGCTGCAGAGCATTTTCGCGTATGAAAAACGGATAAAAGGGCATCTTTTGTTGCTTTTTCTCCTCTCGTCGTTTCAGTTGCTTTTTTTTAATATCACCCGTGCGTTCGGATATTCGTCTTTGCCGGATCTCTGAAGGGAGGAGGTCGGCGAAGGACGAAATAGGCCGCAGCCGAAAAAAAAACTGCACCATGAACGGAACGCGCCGGTCCTTTAAATTCAACGACCTAAGCCTAACGGGAGGAATCCTGGCGTTAAACTTAAACTGGACTCGAACGTGAAGTAAGGGGCAAAAAAAATGTGGTGGATATCGCCGTGATTAAAGGCAACGAACCGTCCTCTGCACCCAAGTAAGTATACCCGTTTTACCTTCTTTAATAGCCTCCCTGTCCTACTTGCTCTCTGCAGGAACGTTCCAAGAAATACTAGCACGTGTATGCATTTGGGAATTAGCATGATAAGAAGTCGGAGCACTAATCATTTCTACATTGGAATGTCTAAAACCAGAGATGTGCATCTAGTTTCGTCATTGAGCCTAATAAGACTTATAATGTCCAAACCAGAAATGTATATAGTTTCTTCATTGGACCAGTGTTATTGGACCTTATAATGTCCAAATCAGAGATGTATAGTTATGTAATTTTATAGTTATAATGCCCAAACCAGCGTTAGTGGACCTCATAAAACTTATAATGTCCACATCAGAAATGTAGTTTCGTCATTGGGCCTTTAATAATGTCCAAACCAATCGAGATTATTAGTTTCGTCATTAGACCTATAATGCCCAAACCAGCGTTAGTTGACCTCATACAATTTATAATGTCCACATCAGAAATGTAGTTTCGTAATTGGGCCTTTAATAATGTCCTAACCAGATATGATTAGTTTCGTCATTAGACCTATAATGCCCAAACCAACGTTATTGGACCTCATAAGACTTATAATGTCCACACCAGATATGTAGTTTCGTTATTGGGCCTTTAATTATGTCCAAACCAGAAATGTAGTTTCGTAATTGGGCTTTAATAATGTCCAAACCAGAAATTATTAGTTTTGTCATTACATTATAGACCTATAATGTTCAAACAAGATAAGTACTTTCTTCATTGGACCACTAATAATGCCCACACCAGTGCTATTGGACCTTTCAATGTCCAAATCAGAGATGTATTGTTTCGTCATTGCAAGTTATAATGCCCAAACCAGCGTCATTGGACCTTTTAATGCCCAAACCATAAATGTAGTTTCGTCATTGGGCTTTTATTAATGTCTAATTAACCGGAGATTATTAGTTTCGTTATTAGACCTACTGTACAGTATAATGTTCAAAGCAGATATATGTAGTTTCTTCATTGGACATCTAATAATGCCCAAACCAGCGTTATTGGATCTCATATAAGACTTGTATAATCCAAACCAGAAATGTAGTTTCGTCATCGGGCCCTTAATAATGTCCAACCTGGAGATTATTGATTTCGTCATTGGACCTTGTATAATGTCCAAACCACTATTGAAACAGGAGATGTATAGTTTCGACATTGGACCTTAAATAATGCCCAAATCCTGGATGAGATGTGCATATATTTAGGTCCATTGCAATTTATATTACAGGTGCTAATGAACATTCAAAACTATATTTTAGGAACTTCCAATTTTATATTTGTTATCCGTAAGAAGATTTGCAAACAAAAGTTATAAATTTATTCTGCTTAAGCATCAAGTGCAAGCTATATTATAAGGTTTTGGAACTCTATAGGGCTACATTGGAAATGTTTGGAATCGGACATACTGTTGTGCATGAATTTAATAAACTTTGGTTCATGAACTGTATTATTAAAGTTTTTCAGTGTTTTTTTAAAAGGGGAGCTAGTTTGCCTATACTTAAAATCATGCGTGAATCCGGCAGGTGATCCAATCGAAAAAGGGATAACCAACTCCACACTGACATGTATAGTTTTACAAGTTATGTACACATGTATATGCACGTTGAATACGTTCTTTGATACACTGACTATGATGAATTCACTTGTACATTGTCGCAATTAATTAGTTTTTGGGATAAAGCAATAAAGCATACACAGTAAAGGTCAGTCGCTCTATAAATACAAGAATTAATAAATCTCGCGTGCATTATGTTTTAGATTGGTTGGTTTTATTAAACGACAACCGTATGGATGATGTATATAGGAATAATAGATATTTGGTTAATCTAGAGTTAGCCACATGGCCATGGCACATTTTTAGAGGGACTATTCAGACAGTTGGCTGGATGTCATGGACACTTGGAAACTATAAGCTATACCTATAATGTATAGCTCAGTAAAAAAATTACAAGTTAAAACTAAAATATCAAGCTCACATCCAGAATGCAAATTCGCACATTTTGCTACAGATATTAGATGATCTTGTAAGTTATAAATTTGAAAGTGGTATATAAGATTGAGGATTGACGTGCAAATAAAAGTATGTGTCCATAGGCTACTGTATGTATGCAAAATGATACTTGGTATATCTATAGCCTTTACAGGCAGACTAATTAAGCCCCAGGCCACACTAGGCTGGAAACGCGCGTTTGGCTGGCCTCAAACAGGGCATCGAATTTAATTTTAATTCTAGAATTATAAAATTAGCACATTAATATCTCGTGCGAAAATTCTTTTTTAATTAAAAGCCTTGTTTGAGGCTAGCCAAACTCGCGTTTCCAGCCTATAGTGTAGCCTGGGGCTAAGATCCTGCATGCCTCAAACTTGAATTCACAGAATAACAAATTAATCCATACCAACATCCACCTTATCACTTTAGAAATAAATTAATGTCGCCCATATATATTAAGTTACATGCTCGAAGATTTCTTTTCGAGAAAAGTTATGAACTGTTGACCTTATTTTTAACATCCCTTGAAATCCTCCAGTAGAAACTCATATCGCAACTCCACATTAACCAATATTATACATTTAAGCTAAAAAAAAAGCTAAAAAACCAAAAATTCTAACCCAAGGATCCATACTTTACATAATACCAATTCCATATACAGACCGTTGACAACACTATAAATGCACACGAACCACATGTTTTTTTTTGCAAATGTAGTTGCAAAGTCCAAAACCTGGCAAACATTTAACCCTTTTTTATGATCATTTCCACCAAAACATATCCACGTACCCTATATGGTCAGGCTTCATTGATTTTGTTTATTCAATATAATGTGTAGAATATAATTTTGTAATATTGCTGATCTAAACTTTACAATATTTGTTTTGATGAGTATTGATCCTCTCACATATGTGTTGGAATAATTTTTGTCTGTTAGAAACACCACAGGTCAAAGCTTTAATACATGCGAACTTTTGACTTACAGTGGAGGTTGTCAAGGTCCAAAATAATGATCAGTCTGGCTTTTTTCAATGTCGGTATAAGTATATAAACACTGGAATTAATTGCACGTGCAAGTGCACTCGAGCAATAGTTGCAGCATTTTTTGAAAAGCTGAAGTTCAAGATGGAAGTCAAGTGAACTGACCTCAGTATATGCTTTTGGAGATCCTAATTAATAAAACTGGATTAACACCAACGTTTTCTATCGTGAGTCGTGCAAATTTGCGTTTAAAAATACATCCCATGAGGGATTTGCGCTTTGAGCCTCTTGGTTTATTTATGCGATTCGGCGAGTGATCGATACAGCGAATCCCTGATTTAATAGAAATATATATGCGACATGATTGCTGGCAATCAATTTTTCCCTGCCCTTAAATTCTACATGGCACACACACACACACACCAGTTGATTCTGCAGACGAGGAGGATGCAGCAGCAACTCTGCAAAAATGCAACAAACAACAAGGTTCACATTGGCAGAAGGAGGTTAAGCAAAAACCTCTAACTTTAATTAAAAAGTGCATTAAATACGCGATGCCAATGTATCTAAAATGATACCTAAAGGGGCTGTTGAGAAGAAGGCAAGTGGAGAACATGAAAAATATGGCATGTCTGCTTCAAGTGCCTTCAACCGGTTTTTGCCTGCTTGTTGGAGGACGAGGAATTGGGTATGAGTGCGTTTTCGTGATGGGAATGCCGAAGATAAAAAAAAAAAAAAAATTGCTTATAGAGGAAACGCACCTGTTTCATTCTGTTCCACATTTATACCATGCCGAAAAACGAATCAATGACAAGGAAAGATTCACTGCTGGCAGCAAAAGGCACATGGCGTATAGGTTGCGTGCAGAACCTGGAGAGCACCACTGCACGGCACATTAGGGGACATGATGTCCTGGAAATGCAAGATTCTGCAGACACTTTATTTCTGCAACGTTTCCGACTATGTATAATGTCCTTCTTCAGGTAGTAACACTGAAACTGACAACGAAAGGAACATTGCATAGACTGTGTGCAAAGAAAGCTAATGTACATTAGGGACATGATGCACTGGTCGTGCAAGGTTCTGTAATCGATACAACGTTTCCTACTATTTGGTCCATCTTCAGGTAGTAGCAATATACACAACGAAAGATTCACTGCTGGTAACAAAGGGCACATCGCATTGGCCATGTGCAGAACACAGGGAGTTGCTGCATGGCACATTAGGGGCATGCAAGATTCTGCAGCCAATGTACATAGAAACTATTTCTATAATAGAGGGATTGCGCTGGTTTCCTTTAATCTTGACGACATTGGCAGCACTGTTGTTTTTTGTCAATGCGCATGCGTGCAGTCGACGTTAATGTGTTTGTGGTTGATAGGACACGAAAATTTCATTAGTTTAACGTGATTCCACAACGTCTTTGAGGAGCAAAACGACTTTTACGGCGTATAACTTATTGATGCGCATGCGTAATAGTGTGTTTATTGTTCGCGTTAAGATTAAAGGAAACCTGCCCAATCCCCATACTATTTCCGACTATAAGGGCCTTCTTCAGGTATAGTAACACTAAACACAACAAAAGATTCACTGCTGGCATTAAATGGCACATTGCATAGGCTATGTGCAGAACACAGAGGGAGTTACTGCATGGCACATTAAGGACATGATGATTAGCCTATGCAAGATTCTGATACTAAATTATATTGTATACATTGTACTAGAAACTTTATTTCTACAACATTTCAGACTAGTCTTTCTTCAGGACGCAACACTAAGACTGGTAACATAACACCAGTAGCAGTCATCAAGAGGTAGGGTATACATGCAGATGCTAAGCCAATGCAGGGTACATTAAGGACAGGATGCCCTACTCCTGGCACTACAACATTCTGCAGCCAGTGTTCATCGAAATTTCATTTCTGCTTCTTACTTTAGCATGCATGCACTGTATATGTAGACACATTGAGTTAGTTTATAATGTAAACTTGCCATTATGGAAAGTGTTTTCTGAAAAAGACACGCTCCCATTTGGATGATTTCATCTTTGCCCGTGGCATTAGACTCTTATAGGGTAAGGTCTGGTCATTCCCCCAGGACTTCATCCAAATGCCTTCCATGGTGTTCAGAGATGGTAGATGTACGGAGTTATGTTATCCCGTATATAAACATTACCAACCAAAACTCGTCTATTCAGAAAGCACCTTCTTCCTATCATAACTATCCATCACAGAATATGACGGTTTGCATTGACGCCATTTCTTTGATGGATACTCTCCATCAGGTCAAATTTGGTATCACTTTCTAGATGCCAGAGCACTGTAGCATGCAGGAACGACCGATTTGTGGATGCAGTTAAGAAACAGGGTATATAAACATTGATTAATGCGCTGTCGGTTATAATATGCCAATCCAAAATCATACGTGCATTCTGTCTATACAAAATGCCTTAGTCTTGATGTTTTTTTATGAAATAAATGCTAAAAATGCATTAGTCTTATGTCTTAAGCCACTTTTTTTCTAAATGCAAATGGTTTAATCTTGTTCTTAAAACTGTCTTATGGAAAAAGTCTCTTCGATGTTATTAAAACCTATTATTTAACTTGACTTGTGCGGTGCTTGCTTGTCTGTCTGTTTCGACTTCTTTGAGGTTGTTTTTAACAAACTTTCAAAAGTCCTTAGGACCTTGAATTTCAGGTGCAGCTCAGTATCCACTGATAGCTGCCTTTTTCAAAATTTAGTTGAGTTCGCTGACATTATTTGGAAAAAAAAAATTAATTTGTAATTAAAAAAATGCATTCTTTACGCTACGGAGCTCTCAAACTTAGAACTTTTTGAAGAAGTATCTTAATCCCACCTTAAAGATGAGCTATACTTAAAGTGTCACTTCTGTTTCAATAGTAAGACTCAACCTACCCACTGTGATCCTATCTAGATGTTCATGGCTTTAAATTCTTGCTTGTTGATCCAACAGCAAATATAACTTAAGTCTCCACTGCCTTCACAAATGGACTTTAAAAAAAAACTGTTCGAAATAACCCAATTTTGCAATATCAATTGCACGGGTTGTTGTAAATACAGTAAATACTGTACATGCGTGACAAGCACATGTAATAACTGCAAAATATGGCCATAATCTGGAGACACGAAAAACTTTTTTATTTCGTTGGAAATACATGTTTCATTCATGGTTAAATAGTAGTATAGCCAAGTAAAGCTTTTATTAAATCCATTTTCGAGTGAAATAACCAACTGCAAAGCTTTTGGTGTCAAGTCAATTCAGAAACACTGAAGGGAGCAACAAGCGTACTCATTTGAATCTAAGCTACAGAGCAAGAAGTCAAGGCTTTGTCGACGTTCGTCTAACATTTCGGGTATTGTACATTTATCTTTTTTTTAAAATCTTGTTTCAAAAGGTCATTTGCGTCCTGGTGCCAAGTATGCAAGCAAAATACATATGCTTTGTTTAACATTGATCCTCAGGTAAGTTGACGCAGAGCATACAGAATACTTGCTTTTAGACCTTCAGATGTTGTTTTATCAGTTTATTAAAACTGACGATGTCGCCTGGAGCACGATGACGATTTTTCTGTGGCATGCAAAATGTCATCTTTTGAGCACGCAAATGTGGTTCAATAGATTCCGAAAATTCGTTCACATTCATGCACAAATACACATGTACAGTGTACATGTACTGTATTGTCAGAAGTAAAACACATTACTTGCAGAATAGATACATGTACATTAAATAAATGCTGAAAACTTACAATACAGTGACTATACAGTGACATTTGATTTGTTTATAGGGATTTGATGCTTGATGTCCACAGGTATACAGTATTTCATTAATTTTGTATCATTGGTACACTCGATATTCCTTAATATGGCTATGGCATGACATACTAGTATACTAGTACAAATTTAAGAAATACATGTTCATGTACTGTATGCTCTGTGATGTCGCTCTTGAACTTGGTTATTTTGGATGTGGTCATTTTTGCAGCCTGTATAAGCACAGTGATATGTATTAGAAAAAAGCGTCCAGATAGGAATTCCAGGAATTATTTACGACCTAAAAAAAAGGGCCAATGTAAGGAGAAAAAGGAGCTGGGCGGTTAACCACTATGCCATTGTGAAGTGAATTCCTTGCATGTTTGCCCCTTTTTGCAGTCCCCGCCATTAGTTTTGTATCGAAATTAAAATTTTGGACGAACGAGTTTCAGGATCCTGTTTTTCTATCCTTTAAACCGGTTAGTCGTTTTTCCCAGACTGGCTTACCTGCCCTAGATTACATGGATTTCAAGGGTGCACTGCATAATGTTCAATGTCTGCAGATCCTGATGAACAAAATCAGGTAGTCAACCGTTTATACTGTTCAGCTGGGTGTGAACTTTTTTTTTTCATTGAAAACTTTGGCTATTGTAAACTTCTAAAATGTGTTTAATCGAAAACCCGTTTGTTACCGAAAGGAAGGGCATGGTAAAGTTATAGGGAATTTATAACCCATGTCACGAATTTTGTTTTGTCTCGGAATAAATTTAAAATAGAACATTCTTTGAATTCTTTTGCATGTAATTAACGTATTAATTTAGATATGCCTATAATGACCTTTGACTTTTAATGATTTTTAAATGCATTAAATGCAAAAAGGTCAGTAGGCATAACTGGCCTAATGTACATGTACATGTATTATAAAGCATGCGGCTCTTTGTTTCGTCGTGGCTGAAATTTAGAAGCTGAATGGCTCCGGTCATACATGTATATACATGTAGCAACGGCGCTACATTTACATCACGTGTTCAGTGGTCATAACATAACGGCGCTCCATTTATAAGCCACGTGCATGAAGCATTCAGGGTGCATTAGCATTGATTTCTAATGTAGTCTACAGAAATCTGTTTTATCATCTTTAATTTGGCACTGTCACGCATTTCATTCACTTGACGAGCACGTGCTTCTTCCAGGAATCTGTCCGATTTTCAATTCGTCTAAGACAAAATTGAATTCGTCACTGAGACTCATTTTCTCAAAAATATTTTTGAAAAAAATTTGTATGTAGAAATTGGCACATGTTATATAATGTACATGTACACATTATGTTAAGTTGAATCGTTGCCACTCGTGGGTCCTATAATTATAAAAGAATAAACAAAGTTATGCAACTCTGGAAAATTCTTGTTAAAAATAATAATCAAACATGGTTATGAATTATGGCGGCCATTATTCAATTATAAACCAAAGTTGGAAATTATTTTCGAAATATTGTAAAAAAAAAGCTTCCCAAAACAAGTTTCCACTTATTCAATATGAACATTCAATGCCATTCGAGTTTTGCGTTCAAGCAATTAAAAAAATGGGAATAATATGTCATAAAAAAGTGGTTCACTGCATGTATTTAAAGAAAGGCGTTATTCAGATGACGTATATTTCGAGAATGTACACGCGAGCTTACGATATACTGTATTATAGGTCCAATCCCTCGAGAAAACACGTTTTTTTATAAACTTGCTCTATATAGCCATCATATAAATTTGAGATTCGTTACCATCATCAAAACAACACATATATAGTTGTAGCACAATAGCTGGTAAAATCGATAGAGATTTATAGGAAATTAGTTTCTGTCAACAGCCTCTAAGCCCCCAGTTTTTTTATGACGATACGTAAATAGGCTACTATACCACAAAGTGTACAAAAAGAACGTTGGCAGCAGAAATTGCAAAATATCTACACGATTGTTGTTATAGATGATATATACATGTACATCTTTTCACGAAATGTGCATTTTTTCTTTCAATTTTACTGATGCTGGTGACATTAACGACTACGGAGTTGTAAATGTGGACCTTATATGTAAATGTCTAGACGTTTCTGCTGAAAATTCTGCAAATAGTTGCGTGGCTGCAATTACGTTTATTACACATGCAAGATGTCAATAATTGAAGTCAGGAAGATTGATAGTTGCTAACTTGCCAGACATCAAAACACGCAGAACTCGTATTGCTGAGCTTGTTGTTATGGCGCATTGACCACTCACCACGTGACAATGGCCATGGGCTCTATTTCGTGTTTTTCACAAATATATACAAAACTAATCTAGGATGCACGAGAACTTTGAACTTTACAGACATATTTCCATGAAATGGAATATACGTATACATAAACAACAAATTTGAACAAATAATAGAATATTTATGCTAGGTCCTCGTACATCCCATTTGTTTATATAAGTTTCCAAAATTTAATAATAAATAATATTTTGGTATGCAACCCTCTTAAAAGAAATATTAGGCTTATTCACTGTATCTTCACAATGGGTTTCATCTACAAAGTTTATTTTGAAGCATTTACTTCAGCAAGACAGCAACATGAGCATTGCATTGCTTGGTAATAACTGAATGATGGCACTGACATTTACAGAATACAGGTGGTTTTTTCCATTGTAACACTCGTTCAAATGTCATTGACAAACTCGTGAAGCATGGTTCAAAAGATCACGTTATGGCATGACTCGTAAATTTTCGGGTCTGCAATCTATTCCGGGATTCTTTCAAAGCACCAAGGAAGTGGCAAATAGCAGGTCTCCTGTAGCGTCAGCAATAAAAAAAATTGTACAGGAGTGGACGTGTTATAAAATGCTAAATAGACCCTCCCTGGTGTCACGCATGTATGAGCCAAGCCTGTCTTAATTAGATAAATTACTTCGTGGTGCTGCACGATAAGTGTTGCATATTTATGGCATATGTGTAAATACATGTTAGCAATAGTGTTCCAAAATCAATCTAGTCTCCATGGCATACAGTCCCAACATTTCAATGCAGAAGTCGTTGCCATGATATGTCCAAGAACCAAAGCCTAAAACCAGAAGTAGATAACAACCATGCAACAACTATAACCGGAAGGGCTAATTTGTATTATCATATATTCGCATATTTTGGTAGGTCAGGAAAAATTATGATAAAATAATACACACAAAAAACTTCGTTTTTCTCATAAAACCGTGTATATTTACACAATCGACACCAGTTCTATGTACCGTTCTAAGTTTAAGCGCTTCACAGCTTAATGGATGCATTTTTTGCATTTATAATGGGAAATTTCTGGGTTTAATAATGTTAACGAATCTGAACTAAATGTTAAGAAAGGAATTATCACCTGGAAACGAGCTGCACATGAAATTCCAGGTCTGTAGGACTTTTGAAAGTTTGGTAAAAACGACATCAAAGGAGTCGAAACAGACAGACAAGTGCGAACGCATACAAGCAAGCACCGCACAAGTCAAGTTAAATAAAAGGTTTTAATAATAATAATAATACACACACACACACACACAAAACGTCCGTTTTTCTCATCAAACCTTTTATTTACGCTAACTGACACTAGAAAACGCTACTGCATGCCTCCTCGTCTTCGTATGCAGACCTTGCAATGCGCTCGCCGTAGCGTACCGTTCTAAGTTTAAGAGCTCCGTAGCGTAATGAATGCATTTTTGCATAAAAAATGGAAAATTTTGTGGGTTTAATAATGTAAACGAACTAATTAATAATGTAAACGAACTAAACTAAATGTTCAGAAAGATAACTCTGCTGAGACTGAGCTGCACAGTAAAAGTTTCAAAATGTAATTTAGTTGGGAACCCTCTACAGCTGTTACACTACTGTATATTCACTGCAGTATATTCTAGACTCATTTTATGTGACTCTTAAGGCAATTACCAACAAATTGTCTTTGCGTGTGCCCGCGTGTCAAGTATTTGCACTAATTGTTTACTGCTGGAAAAAGACATCTTCTACTGGTAACATATTCTCAGCATGTTTAAATATAGGTTTGCGTCTTGGAGTGGACAAAAACCTCTTAATCGATTCGATGTATTCGAATAGGTCACGCAAATCTAATTGTTTTTTCAAGTCGAGTGCAAGACGTTTCTATTTAGGGCACGTCGTGTTGATTAAGTATATTACCTCGGTGAAAGGTGTAATTTCTCTGCCATTGCAAAGTGTAAACCAAGTCTTGTACAATTGCAGTATTGTACTTCCATTTGTCCTGTTAAAAATGCAGTGAAACCTGGTACAGCTTTGCATAGTGACCACTTTTCATAAGTTTGTTTTAATGCATACATGTATGTTTTCCTCTATAAAAATTCTCTGTATAGTGACCACCTCTGGAGGTCACTGTATATCGTGTATATAAAACAGGATTCCCACAGGCTTGAAAAATCTGCAATTGTCAGGGAAACTGGATTGACCTGAAGTATGCCGTAGTTAGGGAAAAGTGATTCATTCTGAAGTAGACAGGGAAATTTATTTTCCCTGACTTAATTTAAATTAATTAATTTTACATTAAACTTCTCAGGTGTGAAAATTATTGGTGGATAATTTTAAATATAATGATATAGCCTACATGCATGTATACCCATATATGTCATTGCTGCCAATAAAATAATAAATGATGATGCATGTTTCTCCATATACGACAAATATCCGAGTTTGCATAATGTCCTTATATATATATATCTACATATTCCGAGTTTGCATAATCTTCATATTTGCGAAATTTTGGTATGGCCATATATGAACATCAGGGTTGGTGACATAATATACATTGCATATACATGTACAATGGTACCTATATGACACTATATGCTTTGTTCACCTCGGTTAGCCAGGTAATAGTTAAATCAAACATGTTAGGGGATACTCTGCCAGTCCTGCATCTATAGAAATAGGAAATTTTCCTCACATTAATTAACATAATATTACATACAAAATACAAAAATAGACATGATTTAGACGATTTTAATAAAAAAGATGTTTGTCATGGCTCATTGACCACTCACCACGTGACATTAGTGGGCTCTATTTCGTATTTTGCATAAAAATATACAAAACTATTACAAACTAATACAAAACTGGCACAAATAATCTTAAATCTTCTAATAAAAACTAATTTTAATTAGTTACATGTATGATTTTAAATTCAAACATGGCAAGGTAACCATTGTAAATCGTGTTTTGAAACAGTTTCTTTACGCAACAAGACAAGAATTGTGCAGGGAAAATTGCTCAATTGAAATTGAAAATGTAATTTCTGGGAGAATCCTGTATAAATTGTTTCCCCAATCAACTGTTGTATGAATTTGTAACCCAAAATATCGGATAGGATTTATTAATTCGTCTCTCGGGAAAAGTACAATAACAATCCTGTTTATTCGATGACAAACGTGGAAAATGAATTAATTAATCCAAATTATCATGAAAGCCATTGGTGTAATTATTTCTAGTTGCTATAGTCCCATGTTTGGGTTTGTTTTAACATCGATTCCCATTACAAAAATAGGTCACCATTGACCCTGGATGACAAGCAGTGCCATCCCTCGGTGTCAACTTGCACATATGCAAGTTGACCATTAATGTTTACATACATGTATATGTAAACATTCATTGTTGCCATTTCATTTACATCTGTTCACCAAATAATGCCTACTTCATTCTTCTTGTTCAGTATTTAACAAGTACAATACTCATTCAGCCACTGTTGTATTCTGTTGAATAGTTAAGATTTTATGTCCATTCCTATTGTAATGGTATCAGTTGTAATCAAAAACACTTTAATAATTCATTTTTACACGATATATGGTAGCTTTTGATATTTTATTCTCGAAACAGCTGACACAAAAAATGGTAAACCTTTTATCAACACTAAAATGCAAAACAACTATAAATAATTTTTAGCTCACACATGTTTGCAAAATATGAAGTTTAACATCTTTGTGCAAAATCTTTGTCTGCTTCTTGAAACAAATTGAAAATTGATTTGTGCCTTTTGATGCAGTTTTTTATTTCTTGCTAGTGTGCATCTTTTCGGTTTATTTCACCTTTTGCTAGACCTAGGCTAAACCCTATGCATTAAACCCACTGAATACCATCTCGGGTCTATTTGGCCTTAACGTTTTTAAATATATTATATGGGCATATTTGAATTTAAAGTTATAATGAACTTCATAAAATTGTTTTGTATCAAGAAAACGTTTCATTGATTTATCATAAAGATTATAAAATGCAAATTAATGTAGAACCAAATATCAATATCAGTAACAAATATATAGTCCATTGAAAATTCTTCATGAAAATAAGCTTTTTTTTAAATATTTTCTATATAACGATCCCAAAGTGGATAAGCAAACATAGGAAACAAACAGTGAAAAAGTTGGATCAATTTTGAAATAATGATGCCAATATACCATTGGAAGAGCCATAACCGTAAACATACATGTATACATTTGTATATGACAACTACTGGGAATTTCAAAGAAAACCAACATATTGAAATCATTTTAAAAAAAAAAAAAGATTTTCTAGCTGTGTTGGCTCTTTAAACTCTTGGGGTCACATAGACCCCATCGGATTAACACAGAGATCCTTAGTAAGAACATACATTTGCCCTTACTTTCAAACCAGGGAGTAGAATTGCCTGTCTACTAATTTTAACTAAGCCTTTAATATTGTGGTGATTTATTTTACTGTTATTCTTCACAATCTGAAGATTACTTTTCCTGTTTTTACCTGTCTTGTTTAATAAGATTCTGCTGCCCTGTTTGATTATGCATTGTTGCTTATTTCAACTTTCACAATCAGGGTACTTTTTTGCCTATTTGCTCTACAAACCCATCAACTAGGACAACAAAACTTATTTTGATGGTTGGAAACAAGTTTTTTCTGTATGGGTTACTCAAATTCAATTCTAAATGGTAAAAAATCAATGTAATTTGGACGAAAAGGTTATACTTTCTAAATCTGGCGGCTCACCGTTTCAGAGGCTATATTATATAGATTATGGCCATTGGATACAAGGTAACTTGCCCAATAAACAAGTCATGTAGGCCTATCATGCATGATAAATGATCAAATGCACTATGAATTCTGTAGAATTCACAAAATGTAGTCCCGTTAGTACGACGCACGTTTGATTTATATCTCTATTCAAATGAATGCACCTGCAAACCTTCTTGGCATAATAATGGATAAAGTCAAAAACCTAATGTATAATGTAGAACCTTTCTAAAAGTATACTCTTGGGACTTGGGACCAGTGAAAAATATACTTTCAGACAGGTGCTTTTAATGGTCCCAAGTCGGGACCAGTACATTTTTTTTTAATTTTTAGAGAAGATATTCTTTTGTACAGGATGCTTTTAGACAAGTTCTACTGTATAGTCCTGGCTTTTTAATTGCTGCAGGATGCCTTGACAACATGTTTAATATTCAGACAACTCAACTCGTGCATCTATTACCGAGACCTTGAGATGTCTAGTATATTAACAGTAATAGATAACAGACAACCGTTCAGTTTCTTGAATGGTGGTAACAGGTTTTGTAAAGAAATGATAAAAATAATGATGAAATCTTACATGTAGGCTTCAATTAACAACCAGTATTTTTAGCTTCGATAGGGATGTGCAAATGCTGTACTTGTATATGGAAAATTCCAAGAAGTTAACTATATTGTAAAGTTAGGATGTTGGGTGTACAGATTAAAAATTTGCCACGTAATCATCACGATTTCTGCATACTCGTGACTAGAATTGCATCAATGTTGGAATTGCTGATTGAATGCTTACTCAAGAGTCACTTAATTTAATTTGATCATAAGGAAGATCGGGAATGTACATTAGCTGAGGTTAAATCTAGCATTCAACTTATCTGCTTCTATTTTGACCTGGCTTTAAATCTAGAAGCTGAATGCTCCAGTTATATTGTAACGGCGCTTCATTTAAATACCTGCTTTTGGAGCTTTTAAATGAAGTGCCTTCATTTATTTCTGGTTTTTCAAAAATCAGTTTTAGCCTTAAATTTGGCGAGGTCATGCATTTTATCCATTATCCACATTCCAGGAATGTTCAATTGTTATTTCGTCTTAATTCAAAATAGAACCTGTTGAAGCATTTAAATGAAACGCCTTCATTCATTTCTGTTTTTTTCAAAAATCAGTTTTAGCCTTAAATTTGGCGAGGTCATGCATTTTATCCACTTTATCTTTTTTTCTTTATCTACTTTTATCTATCATTCCAAGAATGTCCAATTTTTATTTCGTCTTAATTTATAAAATAGAACATGTTGGAGCTTTTAAATGAAGCGCCTTCACTTCATTTCTAGTTTGCAAAAATCGGTTTTATCCTTCTTAAATTTAATCATGCATTGTATTTACTTTAGCTATTTTTTTTCATCAATCTTCATCTACTTTATCTATACTTCCAAGAATGTCCAATTTTCATTTCGTCTTATTACAAAACAGAAAACGTGATTGCTGCTATTGAATAAAGTTCAAATGAAGTCTGAACGATTCAATATATGTAATAAGTCCTTGAAAGTTCTACTAATCGTCATTGTTGAATATTTGTATTGACAAACCATTCCGTTAATAGGTCAATTATGTCCATGACAAAACCTTGGTAAAAATCAAAGCTGATCCCTATAGTTAATATCTGGTGATTGTTCTTTTGTACACACTTGGTATCCTAGAATAAAATAATTCTCCCAGTAGAGAGCTTAAAACAATTGTAAAAACAAAGCACTTCATCCCAGTTCGTGCTTAAGTTCTTTAGACGGTTATTACGTCGTTTCGGTGCTTGCAAAAGACTTGTGTGGTTGCATTTTGCAAGGAAACACCTCTGCAATTACATTAATTGTGAGAATAGGCCAAGGGACTCGCATTTCCTGCAACTTACATTTCACCTTCAAAACAACAAGGACGTGGCTTTTGTTAAAAGGTAGACTTCTTGAATATATAGGTAGCACTTTTTGTGTGTCTCAAATGCCTTCTTTGCCTATTAGCTTTTACGTGTAATGTATGTTTATGCATGCAGTTATCTAAACCATAGGGTTCCCACAGTCCTAGAAAGCATGGAATTGTCAGGGAAATTGGAATTAATGTATCTACAGTATTATCATAAAAGTCAAGAGATATTGCATATTTCAGCCAATCGTGCATACACAGACATGGGGTATTCACCTTTAACTCATTTTAACATCATTTTAAGTAAATAAAATTACAATTTGTTAGTGCACACATGAGCAGGGAAAATTGTTTTGAACATGTAATATTATATAGTGCATACATGTAGTGATGTAAATAGGCATTTCCAGGTGAAACAATAGCATTTAAGTTGGAATAAAAACAAAAGAACGCTGTACAATAAACAATGCACATACCTGTGCATATGAACACTTATATTTAATTGGAATTTAATTGTCGTTAATTCAAAAGAGTCTGATGTCAATGTCACAATTAGATGTTTTGTGATATGTTTAGAAGGGTCAACTTGAAAAATTCAAGATTCCATATTAACCTTCAAATGACGTTTGTCATTGATGTGGGAAATAAGAAATGCAATTTTGCAATTTTGTTGAATATTAGTCCCGGTCACGAATTTTGTCTGACATTGAACGAAATAAAAATCATCGCTTTCGGCGGATTGATGTCTACCTTCAAGCATGCTGTTAACGTATTTTGGCTTGACTGAAATTTAGAAACGGAATGTCGCTTCTGACATCACGTGTTCAGTGGTCATGTCGTAACGGCGCTTCATTAAAATGCCATTCAGGATGCATTTCCTCCAATTTTATTTCTGGTTAGGAAAACTCTGCCCTTTTATCCTCTGTAAATGTGGCGTGGTCACGCATTTTATCCACTTGGAGCGCATGCACAAATCTATCTTATCAGGAATTTGTCCGATCCGTATATTTCGTCTAATCCAAGATAGAATTCGTTACTGTTGCGTATAAGAAAAACATTCTACTGTATAGTTCAGACGTTTCAGATCAAACAATTACATGTAATGTACATGATGACTGTATGTATAGGCCTATTATAATTATACCTTTAACTATAGCAATCTATAAACATACATGTATGAACTTCTAATGCTACTCAGGGTTAGTCCAAACAGTATACAATGTTATATTATCCTTAAATAAAAAATAATGTGTTTGATCCATGGGCATGTAGTTGACATGTCAAAAGATGAAGCTATATACTGAAAAGTTCACAACTGCAATGCCATTTTGTAGAGCATTGAAATGCCTTTTTAATATGATGGGGTAAGTATAGCATTCCAGGGTTAAACATCCATTTCTTTGTGGATTGACTTTCATTAACTGTGATGAGTTTTGGATACAGGCAACAAGAGCTGTAAGAACATCGTCTTTGATAATGAACTGGTAAAAAAAATAGTATAAGGTGACGGACAGTATATATATTGGCTCAATGGAGTTCATATATGGATCCATCCAGTGACATCCATTGACTCGAATGATGAAGTAATAGCCAAGCAGCCATCGCTTTTTTTAGCAACTCCTATAAAAGCTTATCTCGATGTCGGGCTTTATTTTCATCCGTTTTTTTAGGGCTCAGTTTATGGGTTTAGCTCATTCAGGGTTGTCAAAGGAAGAATCCTTGTCCTTCGAGTCAAAAGATGAAAAATAGACCCTAAATGGAGCACAGAAAAGAGTACGTCATCCGATGCCATAGCTTTTCTTTGATGTTTTCTTCAATGAATACCCTCGACCGGCATTAAAAATTCCAGTAAATTTGATGAGATTTCATCGGGTGATTATAAGAATTGAAAAAAAAAAAAAAAAAGAAAAAGCAATCTGGGGCAGTCATTTTTCAACGTGACAAATTTGGAAAAGATAAACCCGTGCCAACAAATATGAAATTAGCACGGGTATACGAGGAGTTGACGTGTAATTCCAATGAGCTACTCCTCCCTCCTAATTCCCAGTAGAAAATTAAAGAAAAGACTCAAATGAATAATCCATACTTAACGCGCACTTAAGAGTTGATGTGTTCTATGACAGCAAAACGAGTGTTATCGATGTTAATAGCACGAAATTAAAAATCATCATTATATATTTTAAACGTAATGTGAAAGCTCAGTCGTTGTGCATTAGCAACTGACATGCTTTAATTAATAACCACAAAGGCAGAAGACATGACCTTAATTTATTACAGCCTGGTCTGCTATAACCAGTGAATTTGTTCATACGCAATTGAGAAATTCTATTTTATCTTAGACGAAATGAATAATTGGCTATAATTATCTAGATTCTTTTGCATGTGCACATGTCGAGTGACATCATTTCAGCGGATTGATTAATCCATATCGTTACGGTGCTTTACATGCATCACGTGATCAGTGGCTATATGGTAATGACGCTTCATCGAAATGCCATTCAGGATGCATTGAACTCTTTGAATTTGGCATTGTCATGCCTTTTGATCTCTTAATTGGTGCGCATGTGCACATCTAACTTATCAGGAATTCGTCCCCTTTTTATTTCGTCTAAAACAGGATAGAATTCGTGACCTGGGCTATTTATTAGGCTACTCATTCTGTGTTTTCAAGTGGCTGCGCACATGAAATTTAGTTATATCGTAACGGCGCTACATATACATTATACATAACATGTTCAGTGGTCATATGTTAATAGCGCTTCGTCGAAATGCCATTCAGGATGCATTTAATATACATGTACAATTTGTATATGTATCCCAGTTCAAACATGAATAAACGTTCAACTTTTATGTTATTTAGTTGTTTACAAATGTTAATATAGTTGACGAAAATGGGAAATCTGAAATATTGAGGAAACTGAATATAACTAACCTTGTGAACCTAATGGACATATATTTTGGCAATCTATATCCATTAACTCGTTCCATTGTAATATTCGATACAATACTGTTTTGATTACTTTGAATAAAACAGTTGTACATTTTTATTGAGTTTTTTATGTTTTGAAATATTACTTATGAGTTTGTACAGCTTATGAATTTTTCCATACATCGCTAGAGTAGTCTATTTTAGTATAAGCCCTGTTGCTTTTATTAAACGAATTTTCATAATGCGAGATTACTTGAGGAACACATCAATCGCGTTATAGGAAAACTTGGCTGTCATTTAAGTGCAGTCAAGAATTCATAACGAGAAATTTCCAGACATTGTCATCATGGGATATTCTAATTTGAAGCGAAATACTCCTGTTTATTTCCCACCATAAGATCGTTCTAGTTTTATGTATTATGAACAGGAGGAACCCCTGAAGAGAGTGCATAAGATATATATTTATATGGTAACTCTTTTGTTTTGGTATAAGACATCATTGAACGTTATCTGTCCTCGATGCTGGCCACAACGTGAAATGATGATGTAGATACTTCCTCATTCTGCAGTTGATTAAATCTCTCATTAATGTCTCAAGATCGATACATCCGTTTACAGTGAAGCCTTAAAAGCACTATAGACTTGTGCACTAAGAATTGCAAAGCATTCGATGATGACGTGGGCAGTGTAGTTTAATGAAGTAATACTAGTGCAGAGTGAATGATCTTGCTACAGTATCTCCCACATCTCAAAGATATACTTCAAGTTCAGTTCAGTTCCATGTTTTATTGATGCTCATAATCCTCTGGAGCAAGCCCTATAACTAATGTTTGATTTTCAAAAACCATTTTCTCCATAACTTATAAAAATAATTTAATGAAAATATTGCTAAATATTCATCACGTTTTGGTGCATCCAGCTGGCTTTTTTTTTTCAATGCATTCCCTCCAGCTATTTTTTAAATAAATGTTTTTTGAGAGATTGCAGCACCATTATTTGGCCGCTAGGGAGCAGCTAGTGTCCCATCAAAGATTCTCCTATTTCAAATATATGCAATTAGGAGTTTATGCTGTTGCATTTGGCGAAATGAAATGGATAGCTCAATGCACCAAGTCGTGATGAATATTGAGCAATTTTTTTCATTAATTTGTTTTTATAAGTTATGGAGAAACTATGGTTTCCCACCTTAAGCTTCTGTTCTGATGAGACGAAGCTTGAAATTTGAGCCATTTCGGTACCACATTTGCCAAATTATCGACATCTAATCGGAGATGGAGCTCTCCGATTAGAAAAATAGGCAAGAAAAATCGAAAATATCACAGAATTCCCTATCAATATCCGTATCTCGTCAGCAACGACTGTTAGGAAAAAATGAGAATTGTAATCTGGCAACATGGTGCACGTGAAATTTGTCTTATTCCGCCATTTTGAAAACTGCCGTCTCAAGGTACCTCATTGACCAACCTTGATCTGGTGCTCAGATGTAACTATCTGTGGTACCAATCCCAGGACTTGATACGAAGCTTGGTCTCAAGCAGCGCCATTTGTGCAACTGTGGTAGGAGGGTTAAACATTCATGACCTAACTGACCTAAAGTACGTGCTACTTTTGCTGCGCAGCCAATTATAAAACTTTGCAGCTTTTGTAAAGGGTACTCATAACTTTTGCTCAGACAGCCTCTACACAATAATGTCGACTTTTGGATAGGCAATTCCAACCAATAATAATAATTCGAATAATTGAGTTCATAATTGAGTTTATTGCGGAGAGCCTATCTGAGCACAAGTTATGAATACCCCTTACAAAAACTGCGAAGTTTAATAATTGGCTGCGCAGCAAAAGTAGCCTAGTGTACAGGCACCTTAACTTAACCTCGTCTAACCCCAATTGGCCAGCTAATGACAAGCATTATGTGTGCGGAGTTCCCATTGTGCGTAATTGTCCGACCTATCAGCAATCCTGACTGTGCATGGTTTTCAATGTCGTTCCAAGCATAATTCCTCTAAAAAAAATCGGACGCAACCGTGCTCCTTCCCCTCCTGACCTTTTCCCCCAACCAGCATGGCCTTCATGTGTTTTAGACCTCTAAAAGTAATTCCCATCCAATTTTCCAAATATGACCGTTAAGTCCAACCGTTATCACGCACCCAGAAACCATTTCCTGTCCACGACACAAGAGTTTTCAGGATGTTGCTCGCCTGACTGCATACGATGATTGCAAAAATGACTAATCTCCGTTTTTTTCTCGTTCCAGGTTTCTGAACAGTAGAGCCCCCCCAAGGGGAGAAAAAAAAGGAGAGGAGGAGGCCATGGCGTTCCACGCCACCATCCGTGGGGTGCTATTCCTGGTGCTGGCCACTTTCTTCTTCCTGGCGTTGTACTCCCTGTCGGGCATCCCTGAGGCGACGCAGGTGAAACTGGCCGAGGGCAACGCCACGGTGGACCTCAGGGAGATCGTGTCCAGCCTCTACGAGCAGAACTACTCCTGCCACCTGCAGTACCGCAAGGGGCGCTGGGGGCGCCACTGGCCACCTCCGGCCTCCGTCTCCTCCGCCTGTCCATTGGGCGACCTGCCCGACTTCCGCTACCTGATAAACCGGGACATCTGCGGCAAGGACGACGTCTACATGTTGGTGCTGGTGGGTTCGCACCCCGGCCACGCCTCCCTGCGCCACGTCATCCGCAGCACGTGGGGTAACCCGCGCATCCCGGGTTTCCCCTTCCGGATCGCCTTCACCTTTGGCCATGTGGTCAGTCCGGACCAGCAGTTCCAGCTGGAGGAAGAGAGCCTGGCTTACAGGGACATTATCCAGGGCAACTTCCGGGATTCTTACAGGAACGTGACGCTGAGGGACCTAATGGGCCTGCGCTGGGTCTGGCAGCACTGCAGCCAGGCCAAGTACGTGATGCGGGCGGACGATGACGTCAGTGTGGACATTTACGGACTCATAGACGCCCTAGAGGAGCGCTTCGGCCATGCCCCAGATTTCGTGGGTTGCTTCCAGATGATGGTGGACACCCCCGTGCTGCGCACTGGACGCTACGAGGTGAGCAGGGAGGAGCATCCTGCAGAGACCTATGACCCCTACTGCCAGGGCTGGATGTACATGCTGACCCCCCACATGGCCTACGCCCTCGACCTGGCCGCCCTCAAGGTGAAACCTTATTGGATGAACGACGCCTACCTGACCGGCACACTGGTCAAGGCGTTGGGAAAAGTGCCTCGTGACCTACAGGTGAACTACACCATCAATATTTACGATATGCAAATGGCGGAGAGCGTGGATGCGAAACAGCCCCCCAGGTTCACGGTGGGACCCACGGGGGGAGACGAGAATCTCACCTTTATCCTGCACCAGAACTACAAATATTACGCCAAGCTGCACGGACTTCCGAAGCACAGGTGGACCAAGAAGCCCTCCAGAATACCCTCGGGACCAGCGCGACAGCGCCACATCGCAACAGATAGCGACAACGAGATTCGGCGAGAGGCACCCTCCTCCTCCTCCTCCGCCTAATTTATACACAAGCCCTCCCATTTTCATATTCATGTGCCATTTGCGGTTTTCAAGTCTATGACCTTTTGTCATGTTATTCGAGACTTCTCTGGGCTTGTTTGACCCCCACATCCTATCGAAAATGCCATCCGTGCGATACCCTTTTGAATTGCTGAAATGCGTCCGTTATGCCAAATTGAGCCGTATGATCACACTTAAGGGTCACAAAGGTCACAAAGTGACCTTTGTATAGAGCGAGAGAAAGAGCATTTACTCGAAGAGTTTGGTCCTCAACTATAGCTGCTCTGTATAACCTGGAGTTTATCTCTTTGAGGGTTAACTCCTTAACTAAAATTCCTGGAAAACCTTGCCTGCATTACACCTGATTCTGACTAGACGGAAAGGAGCGATCTGCTCGCTGCGCGCATGCGCACTTCAATTGAAAACCGGCTGCTCTCGGTAGAGAACGCTGCTGAGATAGAAAAAATTGATAAAGTCAGGACACTTTTCTGGATTTTAGAAACTGGGAAAAGCCAGGGCATTCTTCTAAATTTTAAAAACTGGAAAAGTCAAGATATTATTTTGGGTTTTAAAAACTGGAAAAGTCAAGATATTATTTTGGGTTTTAAAAACTGGAAAGGTCGGGACATTCTTCTGGAATTTAAAAAAACTGGAAAAGTCAGGATATTATTTTGGATTTTAAAAACTGGAAAAGTCAAGACATTCTTCTGGATTTTGAAAACTGGAAAAGTCAGGATATTATTTTGGGTTTTAAAAACTGGAAAAGTCAGGACATTCTTCTGGAATTTAACTGAAAAAGTCAAGACATTGTTCTGGATTTTAGAAACCGCAAAAGTAAAGACATTCTTCAGGATATGAGAAACTGGGTAAAGTCTAGACTATCTTCTGGATTTTAAAAAAACTGGAAATGTCAGGACATCCTTTTAGGTTTTAAAAAAGGGAAAAGTCAGGAAATTTCACTACTGGGTGGAGCGTTGTTGAGCCACTTTGTCACAATCAGAGTTTTAGCAAAACATGACGACTAAATGTATACCTAAAAACTCTGGAAAAACTATACGCCTCACTTCCCATCCAGCTTTCAATCTGCCATACATTTCCATCAGTCAATGCAACTATTTGTATACTCAAGGCCATAATGAACACAATTTTAGGTCACAATGGTAAACAACTTGAGGAAACCAAATTTAGACAAGTTTTTGCCAGCTCTTGCTAAAAAAAGTACTACGAGCGGACGTTTACCTCGAGTAGTTTGCCAAAAGATTAGGATAAACTCGAGCCTAAGAATAATTTTTTTTTTCATAACACGATACATGGATTAATTTATGCATTACTTTATACAGATTTAACAAGGGTGCGTGCGGATGGCATTTTTACGCATACAGAATTAGGCGAATTTGATGAAATCTTTTTAAAACTTTGTAGACAACTTGTACATTTGTATAACGAATATTCTTATAGTTCCGATTTGACTGGACCTTCGGGTAAAGCTTAATCATGGGTAAAGTCGATGTCCTAAGTTTAAACAGGTCAACATTAACTTTTTGTAGAGATCTGAACATTTTGAAATCTTTTTTTCCCAGAATCCAAACAACGTTAACGTGGGCCTGTATAATCTTGGCATCAAATTCATACTTAATTCGACCAATATATAATGCCCGAGGTGTCCACCCAGGTCCTATAATGCGATATGAATGCAAAAATACCTTGATTAATCGATATTTAATACAGCCGTTTAATCGTGACGTCTGGCAGCTAAGCTTGTTTAAGGGCCAACTACCTGAAAATTACCTGTCCATGTTTCTATCGTGCTTCTAAAATTGTTATTTTCTCATAGAATTTAAGCTTTTTTCGGTTTGTCGGTGTGTTTGTGCCTGTGTGCATCATGTTTAATATACGTGTAGTATTAAATATTATTTCAATTTTCTATTTATATGGAGGCTTGACAACAATTTTATAACTTGGAATGTTTTATACCATCAAAGAACACTTATGTGATGAAGAGTTAGTAAAAAAACGCCTGAATTCATAGCACTTTTTTGCTTTGTACTTAATGGTTTTGTACTTGAAATAAAAGCCACAATTAGGAAATACAATAGTAGACAGTGCACTGCCTTTTTTGCGGACAGTTGTCTCAAATGCTTTATGATTCATTAACCTCTGGAGCAAACTATATATACCTGTAATGTTAAATTTCCAAAAGCCATTTTATCCATAACTTATTAAAATAAATTAATGGAAAGAATTGCTTCAATAATCAATCACGTTTTGGTGCATCCATCTATTTTTTATAGTATTTATGAGGTGTTATAATCAGAAATTTAACAAGTTTAATTTAAAACTGTTTAATATTAATTATTCAGATTATAAAATAGTCTGCCTAACATGGCTAGAACTTAAGTCTGATTAGCAAGCATTGAACTGAGTGGAAAACAAAGAAAAACAAGAAATAGGGAATTTCCCTACTTGAATAGTCAGGTGGCGCCCTCTGGTGGCATCTTTGGGAGGCGAGAAATTCAAATTCACAGCTTCCATAAGCTGAGTCCCAACAGTATTTCTTCCAGTTATTTTGTAAATGATTTTTTTTTGAAATTGGGATGACTTTGATGGGACACGTGCAGCCCCTTAGCGGCCAACTACAACATGTCAAAAAACAATTTTTTAAAAATAACTGGATATAACTAGATAAGTCATTGATAAAATGGCTTTTGAAAATTTAACATTACAGGTACTAATGCATACATGTAGTGATTGCTATTTGGTTGTATGCCGAACAATGCACAGTATTTTCAAGATTAACTGCCCTACTATAAATGTATAAGAATCACACTGGGCACTTTCTGGCCTCAGATGCCTTTTTGCCCTAATATCCAAATATCCAGTAAGTGTTAAGACAGTGCACTGTCAACTCAAAGAAAAGTGGCTGTGAATTTCGTTACATCAAACTAATGGTGTTCTCCTCAAGACAGATTACACCATTCTGAAATTGCTGTACTGAAAATCGCCTTTAAACTCGTTATTACTTAAAAAAATGACCAGGAAGAGCTGATTGCATGCATTATTTTTGATAAGAGACTACACTAATTGATAAATGTGCAATTCCCATTGTGCGCGATTGTTGTCTCAACACAGAATCGGTTTTAATAATCCACTTTGATTAGAGCAATGTTGACTTCATCAAGAACTATGTTCGCAATATCACTTCGGCTTTAATCTAAATAAAGGCCCAAAGGGCGCTTTTTGAATTTCCAATCTGCTTGCCATGTCTTTAGCAAAGAAGATCGTAAAACGGTGCGAATGGAGACCATTTTCCATCATCTCTAGCATACTTAGGCTACTTTCAGCCCATCAACTCGTGTTTGCAATCGAAATCAAGATTTTAGAATTGTTTGCACCCAATATGTGGCTATTTTCTTCGACGTGAAATTCAAGAAATTAGGTCGGAACAAAATGGTTTGTAAACGAAATCAATTGCTTTGTTAAAACTTGACTCTATTCATTAATTAACTCGATTGTTAGCGTCAAATGGTCTGATTTTGATTGTTATATTTGGAAAATTCAAAGTAATGACCCGTATTTTGTTCGTTATTGTATACATGTACCAAAATTGAACTTTTAACCACTGCGAATCATAGCAAGGAGTTATGTAGGGCTCTGGAAACCATGTGATCTAGTATAATTTTTTGCACATTATAGGAAGAAGCCTTGGGTGCTGCCACTTGAAAGCTATCTTAAGTCTACAGGAAAATACAGTAAAACCTGTTAAAAGTGACCACCCAAAAAACTGTTGCACTGTTGGTCACTGTACAAATGCGGTGGCCATGCAGAGGACGACATGTTAATTGTTGACACAGAACTGCTAATTTGAGACTTTGAGCCATAGGTTGTAAATTTTCAATGAAACTATTGGCATTTTTAGGAATATTTCCATAAACTTACAATCATCGAAAAGAATGTGCTGAAACACTAGAAGAAAACTATTCATACTGAAAATTATTAGATCAGATTCACATCTTGAACAAGATATCACAAAAACGCTGAACATTGAAAACATACCCCCGTACAACAGTTTCCCACCTTAAGCTTCTGCTCCGATGAGACAAAGCTCGAAATTTGAGCAAATTCGGTACCATAGTTGCCAAATCGTCGACTTCTAACCGGAGACGGGGCTCCAGGCAAGAAAAATCGAAAATATCACAGAATTCCCTATCAATATCCGTATCTCGACAGCACCGATTGTTAGCAAGGGAAAAATGAGAATTGTAATTTGGCAACATGGTGCACGTGAAATTTGTCTGAAAAATTGACCAACCTTGATCTGTGTCTCAGATGTAACTATAGCTGTGGTACCAATCCCAGGACTTGAGTCGCAGCTTGGTCTCAAGCTGCGCCATTTGTGCAACTGTGGTACGGATGTTAGAATTTTGCCCAGATGAAATAAGGCTAAAATTTTATGACAAAAGTAGAAATATTGACCCTCCTATTTCGTTTTGTCTTCATGCGCCATCTATACATGTAAATGACAACCTGGCACACGACAGGTCAAAAGAGGTCAATTTTAGATAATTAACAGCCATATTGCTCCTGCATATACCATACAGTATAGACTACACGTATTTCGTGCTACTGCTTATACATAAATGTATGTAAGTGTCAGTATAGTCGACAACCGGACAATTGCGCACATATAAATTTGCCCACAACTAAATTTCGTATCCAGTTGACATGTCCTTTGAGCAACTGCATTAAATTAAATAGTATTAATTTGTTCTTATAATTAATCACATGTTAATATGAAAACATGCAAGCTTAAACGTCCATTTACATGTAGGTTAATAAATATTTTTGTCCATCTAAATTTATGTAGAATTCGAAGATTAATAGCTATTCATTTCGTAAAAAAGTTGTGAGCATGAATAAGTATTTTGTTTGCCTTATCCTAAAACTATGTACAGTAAGCAGTGTGGTTTAAGTTTATGCTTTTCCTGCTTTAAGGACGGGTTATCAGAATCATTAGGAAGTCCAAGATTTTATTTTTCTAAGAAATATAAGTTGTCTGAAAATTCCGACAATTCCCGGTTGGCATTGTGCCACTAACTCGTGACAGTTAAAGCTATCTAATATTTATTGCCTGTTGTTTTGGCATTTAAAACTCTTTGCCTGGTTTTTTTTGCAGGACAAGGCTGACCTAGTGCAATCCCACACATTAAATTCTGGTTGCATAATCCAAGATGGCGCTTAAAAAATGGCATCTTCTGCTTGAAAAATGTCGGCCCTATTTGTGAAATTGTACATGTATTTTAGGTCATGTAAAACAAACGATATAGCAACTACAAGATCTGTAGTTCCTGCAGGCCATCGCCATATACAAAACACAAGTAAAATAAACGAGATCTGATATACGCCCTCTTGTCTTATCCAATCTAGCTGCATTTCAGGATAGAAAAGACATGGAAGAAAAACATTATAAAAATAAACAATGGATTTTTTTTAAACAGGTGCAGCAGTCTCTGGAGAAGACGTGGAAATGAAAATACCATGATTTTAAATTCAAAACTAGCACATGTAGGCCTAGCTAGTTTTCAATGGGTTATTTGCCTTCCAACTTATTTGTAATTCTCATTTCAGGGCATTGTTGAGCTTAGCAACCTGTAGAGGTACAGTAGGTGGCAGCTTATGTGTTGTTGTTCCAAGTCAGCCTAATTTGCATGATGTCATGCTAAACTATAAAAAAACTGAAAACTGTCATAAACATTTAGGGTAAAGTGAAATAATAAGGTTGTTGTCTTTGGCAAACAAGTTTATTGGAATAGTAGTATAATGCAATGCAGCTATTTGAATACAAGTGCAATCATTATATTCCAACAAGCACAAATAGGCCTGTTTTAGAATATATACTTTTGGAACTACAGTGGAATTTGCTTATAACGATCTTCAAGGGACATAAAAAATCAGATCGTTAAAAAGTATGTAAATCTTTTTTTTGTTTCTATTATGGGAAAGGAAATATCAGAAAATCGTTATAGGCGAATGAAATAACCATTTTCGTTTCAAAATGTCAAAATGGGATCGCTAGGATTATCAGTATAATCGGTATATCCGACATCATATAGTATCCAAACAAAATTACTGTATACATAAGAAGGAAGATAGATTTGATCTATTTAATATACGAAGTTATCAAGTCATGAACAACTGGAGTCCATTTGGAACAATTGTAATCAGAAATGGTAAGTTATTTGTTTTTTATCTACCCCATCCCCCAAACATGCATGTATAGTTCGCTTTTGCATGGTAATCAATAAAACCTATGAAAGTGACCACTTATGCATGGCGACCGCTTTTCTTAAACTGGTTTTAGAGCAATATAGTATATTTTTTATAAAAAATCTTAACCTGTCTATTGTGTACAATAAAAATAACCAGTGTGTGACATCTCTAACAATTTTCACACTGATTTTTTGAACAAAACAGTAAGGCTATGACCGTTTTTTTTTAAAAATCGGTGAAAAAATAAAAGTTATTTTTTATTGCAGATTCTGATGGTAGACACTCTCCTGTTTATTTATCAGAAGAAAATTCTGAAATCGAACAATAAATAACGGAGATATAGCAGTTTTAGTTAAATTTAACATGTGGCTCCCTCTGGTAAATGACAATATATATATATATATATATAGGTTGTTTTCCTTTTAAAAGACCTTTACTTTCGTAAAGCGAACGAAATGTAATATAATGTACATGTACAGTAATTTATCCTCAGAAATTACTTAAATGTACACATTACATGTAACTCACAATATAGGTTTTCTAGTAAAATTCACCACACTCAAGTCTTTAATGTTCGATAACATGTTTGCCTTCATACATGAGGAGTCATGACATATGCATCCCAATGGAAGATTCTTGCGATGTCAAAAACTAAAATAGTGCTAGAAAATACATATAAATTAGTGCTAAACTAGATTATATTGATTTTTTTAACTGTGTCACCACATGTGCACGCTTCAATAGACGTTGAGACCAAAATAAATCAATGAATAGATATAGGCCTATATTAACAGGTAGTTTAGTGCGTGTTTAAATAATAATTCAGGGCATGCAGGCTTTTGCAGCCAATAAAATCAAGTCCAATGTCCCATCATCTTAACCTGTCCAGGATAAAATACTGTAGTTTGGCAGTTCGCACCTTTCAATAACTGTAAAGGTATTTATTTCACCTCTTTAATCCTATTGTTATGAAGATTGTGGAATTGAACTCAATGAATGAGTTTAATTACTGCAATAAAATGCACAACATATATATACAATGTATCTTTAGAATAGAAATAATAATATATTAAAAAATATTTGAAAGACGATAATTGATATTTAACCTCAATTGGATGACATCGCACTCTACTAATCGAACCTATACGGTACACGAATAAGTGTCCTGAAATTTTCCGATTGTCTTTCCCATTAATTTCTGTTATATGTTATAACAGAGTTCTCCCACAAATGAAATGTTCATCTTTCCAGACTTTTCCAGTTTTTAAATCAGTTTTACAATTACCATCCTGAAGACAGAAAAGTCAAAACTTGCCATATTGCACAAAGAAACTTAAATCTGAATTTAGAACCATAACTAATTAACACAAGTTTTTATGAAGAATATTCGGACCATTAAATTATGTAGTTTTAAGTTGTAAGTTTTAAAGTGGTTGCAATTTTTGCAAATTAATGTAAAATTACTTTAAAATCAGTACCCATTTTTAGAAATTCAGGACTGGTTGAGTATATATATATGTATATGTCATCTCTTGATTTTATCATAACTAATAAACTGGCTATGGGTGAAACCGAAATATGTAAATGTATATGTAGAATGCCCCTAACTTTTGTAAGAATTGAATTACTTTTCCCTTACTATTAAATGTATAGTAAAGTGACCAACTCTGCATAGTGACCACTTTTCATATATTGGTTTTAGTGCATACATGGATGCACATGTACATGTATGTTTTCTTTCATAACATTTTTTTGGGTGGTCACCTTTAGCATACATTGAATTTCCCTGACTTTTTAAGAATGAAGCCCTTTCCCCTGACTATTCCTAGTTTTCAATAGTCAAGGGGTGACATCCTAATCTCAAAAACACCAATAAACCATAACGTGGATAAGCTAGGATAAATTCATTACAATGTGTGAAAACTACATTGCCAAAATAAATTAAACTAGAAGTTTGGTTAGTTCAAATAGTTCAAATATGAGGCATTCCATCCAGAACCAACTCAACATCCTTTCAATCCATACAGCACAAAAAGCACATTTCCAAGAAGCGCTATAGAAGCACATATCTGCTTTAAAATTCAAAGATGGATATATCTTTAACCTTTAAAAAAAGGCAGCGCTGGCTGCTATAAATACTCGCAAAAAGCAACGAAAATAACGTCAATAAATATAGCATATAAATTTATAAGGCTTGTTTGGTGGTCTATATTTTATACCCAGTGCACCTAGTGCTCTTGTTTCAACGACCTGTTTGAAGGCGCGCTTCAGTCTGTAAACGGTATTGAACGGCGCTTCAGCTTATAGGAAATAAGCTTTCAAGAGCCCTCCATTAATAATGTCATGAATGGTTCACAAGAGGTGACTTCATGACAAGTTATGCACCTTACAGCACAGTATAAGAGGTAAACCAGTATGTGCACCTCTGATTTTTAGAGAAGCCAACCCCCCCCAAGACACGCCC